>APFE030447160.1:111216-146341 GCA_000404065.3 Pinus taeda
GTTTTCGGTCCATGGTTTTTGGACGCGATGGTTTTCGGTCCATGGTATTGGATGCTTCGGCATGTATAAATATGTATTGTAACATTGAAAGGAATATAATGAAAAATCAAGCTGGTAGTCTCGTTTTGAGATCCAGTGGGAAATCTCTGTGTATATGTGTTTTATGTGTTATGCTCTCGCATTTTTATTTTTCCTGTGATTTAGAATTTGTATGCAGGTAATTTCTGTATGAGGTTAAAACCTACATTCAATCTCCTTTTCAAGCCTTTGTTCTTTGGTAGAGGTGGCTGGGGTTTCTTCTTCTTGCATTACTGATTTGCCTTTGTCACCTTACCTCTTCGCTTTGAGAAGTTCTAGCTCCATGAGGATTTGTTTGTCACTTAGATGTTTGTTGTCTTGCTCAAGGTATGAAATGACATACTTATCTCTCACCAAGTTGTCTATCAGTTTTTGGATCTATGCATTTTTTTCCTTTATGATTATATTTTCATTTGTCACCTTATCTTGAGCCACCAAGTCAACTATCTCAATGCCATGATTAATGTGTGGCTGTTTTGGTTCATCATGTTCCATGAAATCAAATTCCCTTTCCTCTTCATCATTAAGGATTTCCTTCAGCATCTTTTCCTTCCCTTTTTGCACTTGTTGCACCTGTAGTGTTGATGAAGTGGGAAAATCCCCTTCCACATTAGGTGGAGTAAACACTTTCCTATCCACTACAAACAACTTTCTAGCCCCTCTCTAATATTTTCTCCTCCTTTATGGGGTTTCCTTTGATGTTGAGGTTCATTTTCCATGCTTTCATTGCCACTTTTTTCCTCCTCCTCATAATCTTTATCCTCTCTATCCATGTTTTTTGAATTTGAAGCTTTAGAAACCTTGCTTAGAGGCTCTAGGTAGCAAAAGAGTGATTTAGATGGTTGTTAGGGTAGTCTTAGTGTTTGTTGGCCCTATGCGCAATGCCCTATACAGGTGTGTAGTGCTTTGTTGTATGCGTAGCACCGTGCAAAAATAAATTGGCACATAGGCTCTATGCGCAACACTCCCTACTCTATGCGCAACGCTCTGGTTAAATGCACCCTCCAAATTGCAAGTTTATTTTGACTACATTTCATGTGTTAAAATTGAGTCCATGATAGCTCGTTCGAAAGGCCTCTATCTTGGCTACATAATGGACCTATCAAGCACTAAAAATGATCAATTATAGCCCCTAAAATGTCAATGCTTCCAAGCCTGGTCAAAAATGCAGAATGAGGGTGCAAAAATGAAGTGTTCTCTTGTAGGAAACTTTTGGAGGTCTTCCTCAACTCCAAATTGAGATCATGATAGCTCATTGGAAAGATACTTATATCTTGTTATCAGTTGACTCATCAAGAAAGTATCTTGTTATCAATTTTTCCCTTTTTACCTGTTCATCTCCCTCATAGCTCAAAACAATCTTGTCCCATATTTCCTTAGCTTATTTATACTGCATGACTTTGAAAAATTTAAATTGTGATAGACATCCCAATAGTGTATTGACCGCCTTTTCATTCATTTCATATTTCTTCTTTTTAGCCGGATCTGTGGGAGTTCATGCTGGAAAAGTATACCTTGTATCTATGATATCCCATACTTCAGTACCCAGAGATTGAAGATAGGCAGTAACTCTTACCTTCCAATATACGAAGGATGTCCCATCAAAAACCGGCGGCCTGATTGATGCTTCCCTCTCGTAGTTGCTCATGATGAAAGATCTTCCTTCAAGCAATCAAGCTTATTCAGAAGGACCTGCTCTGATACCAATTGTTGGAAATAATACTGAGAGGGGGCGTGAATCAGTATTATCAAGTCAAATTATCCTTTTCAAAAACCAAATTGTATACATTACTTCAGTTAATTCAACCCGCGTATATACGCAACTATTCAGAAGAAAAACCGCGTATACAGAGAAAACTTTTAATTTACTTAAACTTTCAGATGATGTTTGTTAATCTGAGATGCAACATCAAATACCAGTAACCAAAGATAGTAACACAGAGCAGAAAGAAAATCACACACAAGAACACCAGATATAAGGTGGAAACTCAATGTGGGTGAAAACCATCTGCTGCAATTCATATCTATCTTTCTTTAATTAGAAACTTCAGTTTACAATGTACTGGTGCAGTCCTTTACTAGTATGCAGGCTGCTACTTGTAGAGAGCTACAACTCTCTCTCGTTTTCTAGCTTCTCCTGGAAGGGAGCTACAACCCCCTTAGCTCTTGCACTAGCCAAGATACTAGTACGTAGGTGCTGACCTACAGAAGGCTACAACCTTCTCTTTCTTCCAGGGACCATGTTTCATCAATTTTCAAACTGGATCCATGAACATCAAACAATCATAAGGAATCAACCAATCTCCTTTTCACCAATTAGATCTGAATCAAGTAGATATTCTCCTTACAATTGTTCCCAAAACACAGTACCAGAAACCATACACCAAAAAGTAGAATCCAGAACACAGCAGCAATAATCAGAAGTAGCTAGATCACAACTTAGATTATATACGCTATTCCAACATCCTGAAACTTGCATGCATACGCTTCTGCGTATGAAACAACCTGCGTATACGCGTCTTTACTTCATTGAAACTGTGTGTATATGCGTCTTCTCCTTACTGAACCTGCGTAAAGATCTTACGAAGGATAATTCACTCCTTCAACTATTCAATCATTAATTAACCCAAATTACCAGATAGATCAAGCAAGCATCACATCTAGTAGATCAAAATCATACAAAGATATTATCATTCAAGCTTGAAGATTATGACCCATGAATAGAACTTATCCTTCCTTTTGCGCTCAAGTTCCTCCTTCCTTCAGACCAGATCTGGATCACCACCCAATATACTAGCTCTAACACTTTTCAGATCTTTAATTATGATTCAGATGGTAATTTGTCACAAGATCTCCTTCCTGTTTTATAGTCTTAGGCCTTCCCCAATACCATGGTCCAAAACTATAACATTTCAATACCATGAACCCAAAACTAGGGATCAACACATTTGATGAGACGCCATGGTACAAAACATAGGTTCAAGTTCCAATATCTAACTGCCATGGACCAAAAGAATGATCCCCAACATATACGTGCTTTTGTAATGTATAACCCGCGTGTATACGCGCCTTCGTCTGGATGAACTTGCGTATATGTCTTTTTCTACTTTCTGAGAGCCTGAACTGAGATCTGATACCAAAGAAGGTTGCCATCAAGGAAAACACCTGTGCCATAGCTCCAAACTTGTGCCATAATGCCAGCACTGGCATCCTTTTCTTGCACTTCTTTTCATCTTTAACACTGAAATTTGTAAAAATAATACTGGTTTTTCCTTTCCTCTAATTAACCATGTGTGTTAATTTTAATCAAAGCAACTAACCATTTTCTCTAGACAATTTATGAAAGCTAATTTTTTTTCAACGAGTCCATGCCTATCAACAAATTGTAAGACCCTAAGGGAAGAATATTTAAATTTGTTGTTGTAGGATAACCATTTAAATTAAGGAGACATTATCTTATTCGACTGGTACTTTTCTTTTGATGCCACTTTCCAATTGTACCAACCACACATTGTTGGATTTTTCATATTTTAGATTACATTTTTCCACAATTTGGGGGTTGATGTAACTTAAAGTAACCCATGAATCAATTAAAGTAGACGATCTGGTTTAGTATAGTACCTTTGATTTCAATCATAGTAGATTTATGCTCATCTTGTTTGTCCTCCAATGCTTCGATAATTCTAGGAATATTCCATGAAATGTCATTCACAATCATTTCCTCTTGAACTTCCTGAATGTTCTGGATAGGTGTAGCATTATTCGGACAATCCCGTAGTAAGTGTGTCTCATCATAGCCCCAATATATCAACAATTCCCTTTCCTTTATGCTATTTTTTTCTTGTTGTTCACTTATGTGGTTTTTAATCCAGTATAAGATTGTGCATGTTGAAGTGAGTTTTCTTTGCTAAACCTTTTCCTTTGATGATCCTTACCAAAATTCTTGAGTTAGTAAGGCTTCTTCACTTTTATGCTCCCTCCCACCTTGGTTTTCTCTTTCTTTTTCCACGATTTACCACCTTCACTTCTATTATTGAATTTTTGATAACACAATATAACCTTCATCACCACTTTATCCATAGACTCTGGGCTATTGAACTCAATTCTCTCCTTTTATGAGGATGGAAAATAATTTAGGAACCATTATACTTTGGCCTTATTCTCTTTAAGGTAGGGCATGTACCATAGCAAGTTTGTAAAATTAGCCACAAACTCATCCATGGTGAATTTTCCAAGCCTTAATTCATGAAATTCATTGGCCTCGTCATCATAATAATGCTCACTGAGATACTATGACTTGCACTATTTTCGGAATTGCTCCAAACAAATTGTCTTTTCTTCTAGTAGTTGCACACTTTTTACCTCTTCCCACCAAAGGGTAGCTTTACCCTGCAACTAATAAATAACCATGCATGCCTTTAGATTACTCCCATACTCATACAACTAGAAATATTTAATCATGTCCAACAGCCACACCTCCACATCCTCCACGCTTTCCCCATCAAAAGTAGGGGTTTGTTCTTTCTAAACTCCCCCTGTAACTTAGTCTTCTTCATTCCTTTTCATACTTTTGGAGAATTACGACCTGATTCCTCTCCGCTTTCATATTTTTCATATTATTTCCCACTCTTATTTCTTTTTATCCCTTTGGGCTCTATACTTTTTTGGTTGGAATTTTCGGTCCATTCTCTAATCAAATTTTCCTGTTCCTCACTAGCTTTTAATAACTTCTCATTACTACTCCAGGGTTGTGCTAATTATTGTTGCAGAGGTTTTACTATATCCATGAACTGAGAGGATAGTGATGTGCTACTTTCACCCAGTTCCACATACAAATCCTTCCCACCAATGATAGTTGGAGAAGAGTTGTCCAACATTCTATAGCAGTCTACTTCAATTCAACACCCTACGAAATAGACCAATTATTATCGGTATGTTGCATTTACTTTTACTACTTATTCTATAACTATGGTGGTTCCTTTTTCTTAAGCCTAGTGTGACTAGTGCTTTGATACCATTTTTTAGATACCTAGCTTACAATAACACTCTATTATACTCAATGCCAAAATTGTAATACACCATATCGTGCAATCCTTCAACTATAATACTACGTAAGGTGCACCATTATTTTTTATTTTTTTTAATTAGGCATGAACATATTTATAACAAGCATCATGTGATTATGGCTATCCAGGTTTTGTTTGAATTGTATTTGAAATCATGGCTCCCTATGTTGAGCGGCCATAAAGTTTTTTTTATGAATGATCCACTTCATATTGGGTCTAGATATATGTATCTAAGTTTGGTTATAAGGATCTTGATACACATATGTGGTTCCTCCAGCTATATGAATATAGCTTGTTTCAAAGTTATCAAAACAGGAATTCGGCCTCCCATCCTTACTTAATACTATATCTGAGTACTATGTATAACCCTCGCTATGTTTGAGATTCTTATTAAGCACTACAAATATTCCACACCCTCCAACTCACCCCCAATTCACTCATTACACATTTCATGGCCCATGTGATTTGGGTATTATGTCACATGGCTCTCACCATGGCCAAGGCACTTGAATTTCAACAACCCAGATCTCTCCTCACTCAATAATGGCATAAAAAATTGTAATCAAACCCTAGTATTTTTCCTTGTCAACCCTCCATTCACATCGTTTGATTTCTCTACCACCAAAGGTGAAGGATATACAATGACGAAATGTGGCCTAGTCTACTACCCCAAATATGCTACCCCAGCTACATGCATTCTCTGCCGCTATCTCCTAATGCAAGGTATCCAACTCGATCTAGGACCTTCCCAAATGGGTTAGGGTATGGCTTGCATTAAGGTGGCTCGACATGCCACTCCCTTTCAAGATTCGCCCTTATTACCAGTGACAAAATTCTATTAGGAAACAATGGTGGTCATACATACTGGTCTTATTTGCACCAGGTAATTTCCTTCCTCCCCCCTTTGTAAATTCCATTCTTGTGAATTGTAAAAAGAAACCTTAGTATTTAGTGTTGTTATAAATACCTTCTTAGAAAAGAATGGTGGTCAGGGTTTATAGCAGAACCTGACGTGGGGTTCTAATCAACTAGAAGGTAATTGGCTTCGACCCTCTACATGGTATCTCATTTAATGTTCCTACCTCTATTA
This sequence comes from Pinus taeda, assembly GCA_000404065.3. NCBI lineage: Eukaryota > Viridiplantae > Streptophyta > Pinopsida > Pinales > Pinaceae > Pinus > Pinus taeda. Next base: position 117,451 of record APFE030447160.1, read on the forward strand.
ACATGGCTAATTTGTTTACCCATTCAAGCCTTCATCCTAACTAACACAATGTTTTTTTTGTGTTTTGATGTGTTGGTTTAACTATAGGAGTAGGGCCTCTATTTCACAACCATTACACAAGTAATATCCTCCTTCCTTCCTCCTCTAATGTAGAATGTGTATATTCTCTTTTAATATTGATTAAATCTTCTTTCTAACTAGTAATCTTATTGTACCCTATGTCTTTGACTATTGCAGGTATACTTGCATCATTTCTTTACCTACACACTATTATTTCCCTAGCCTGGTGAGTCCTAACAAGCGTCTAGTTACTTCCAAGTTAGTTTCCTTACATGGATACTCCTTTCCAAGAACGTTTTACCACTGTTGAGGGAATGGAGAAAACTAATGGTTTTTCTAGGCTAGCCCTGTTATTTCCAATCCAACTATTTCCAATATGGGACTACTGGTTATATGTAATTTCATTTATGTTCAGTAGGTATTTTATGATTCGAAGGCTAAAGACTGAGGCACTCTCTAGATTCTGAAATGTATACACTTGAATTAAATTTTGCAGCAGAGATTAAACCCTTATTCAAGGGTATTTCCTTTTTCTTTACTCTTGATGGTATCTAAATTTTCTCTATTTAGTATTGCGAGCATTGGTAGTTGTAATTACTAAGGAAAAAGTTACTCTTTTCAAGTAATACAGTACTGTGGACCTACATTAAACATGAATCTTGCTATCTTTTTTGTTAATATTGAATAATTAATCAATCGTTAATCTATATGTTGATGACTTGAAATAAGCATGAATCACGCTCTCTTTTGTTAACTTGAATAGTTATCACTATGTATTGAATGTGTTGAAGACTTGTAATAAGCATGAATCTCGCTCTCTATTTTACTAACTTGAATAATTATTCACTATTTCTTCTATGTGTTGAAAACTTGCAATAAGTGTGAACTTCGATGTCTATTTTAAATAAGATTACTGCAATGGACCTACTATTGGGTTTGTTCTTTCCTTTGTGCCAAGGTTTTCCACTACATGTCGAGGCTAAATTTAATAGTTTTATTTACCTTTGGATACATTGCAGTGTTTAATTTAAATGGGAAATTACATATCTATGACCATGAATAAGATTGTGCATGTCGTTCTATAATAATTTCTTCTCTTATAATGTATGTTGATGGCTTGTATCTCTGTAGCTATTGTGACTTCATTTATGGGTTTACTTTGGTCTTGATTTCCTAACCCTCATTGCTTCTAGCGTTGTTTTATGTATATTAATAAAAATATCACTGAATTTAATCTATGTCTTAGTACATAAGTGCTCGATTCACTATGATTTATTTATTCCTTAATGTGAAATAAAGTCCTTAACTATCGTAAATATTCTGTTACAAGTGTAGCACTTCTTTCCTGCCTATTAACTCCATTTTCTGGTGCAGTAGAATGAGATGGGATTCATTTCAATAAGTTTTAGTTACTAGCTAGACAAGGGTTCAAATAGGATAAGATGGTGGAATCGTTATTGATTCCACCAGACTCCTCCAATTAACCTTTTTCACTCACTTGGGCATTGCTATTGAGGATTATCGCAACTGTTTATTTCCAATCTCTTCTAATGTAACCCCATAATTAATTCCCCTTCTTACTTATATCATTCTTAAATAAGGTTGCTTTATAATAATACGCTCATCAATAAGAAACTCAATTTTTGCACGTAGTAGCTTACTAAAAATTTTCGTCCCTATCATTCTTAAACCCTGCAACACTAAGTCACAATTCATACTATATTGACAGATCGTAACCAAAATTTTCATTTCGACATCAATAGTACAATGGTGTACTCGCAAATCCCACTAGTTTGCTAGGCTAAACATGCAAGGCCATAGAAATTCATAGACCAGGGTTTAATGATACCTATAAGGTATGTAATCATACCCTTCTCATAATTTAATTACGAAGTCCCACATGCAACTCATTCGACATGAAAATATTCACAAATATTTGTTATGTGAGTGACACCCTGATACTTTTCATCTTCACTATTATAATCATATTTTTATTAGACTTTGTCTTCTCTTTAACAAACCACTGAAAACATCATAACAGAACAATACAATTAAATTCAACAATGAAGAAATTTATCCTCCTAAAAAAACAATCCTACCAAAGGCATTCTCATAATAGAAAATTGTCACTAATTCTAATGATGTAGAAATTATGATTAACTCTATTCCATAGTGCAAATAACAACAATAATCATATTCTCTAACCAACAATTTAGTTTGGAAATCATGCGTGAGACAACACTAATCCAGCCAACCTTCGACCAACCTCTCATCCTACCCGAGCTAAGATGTTGTATCATGGAATCAATAACCCCCTCTGATTCCCCATAATGTGTTTTTAACATTATTTTCCAACATATTTTCTTTAGCCACATCCTTCCTTTTAGGGATCTTCTCACCCTTCAGCCTATGATTTTCTTTTTTTTTTCCTCACAAAGGCTGCTTTTCGCTCGGGCATTTATTTTCTCATTATTCATCTTCAACTAAGTATATTTATTTAAGGAATTTTTAATAAAATCTTATCCATTCCATTGGTATTCAGATTTTGTAAGCATCTTTTTTACTCTAGTGTTTCTTTCCATGCAATTTCCATCTTTATTTATGAAATTTATTTATTCAATTACATCAATTTTTCCTCATAATTAGTTCATCGTGGCTTATCAGCCAACAAACTAACAATAGAGAATAACATATATGTTTTTTTTTTGTAAATAAATCTTTTGGATATCCATATTAACTAATACATTTCAATATCAATTTTATATATCCATGTAACAAATAATAAATAACTAAATAATTATGATTGGACATCAATAAAATATTTCAATACCTATTTTACATAAAACAAATTCAAATCAATTTGGTAAATATATATAGAGAAAAAGTAACTGAAAAAGGAAAAAAATTCAATTACTTCCTAATGGGAGGTAGATGTGTAATTTATTCAATTTCTAATATAAATTTGAAAAGTGGTATCTAAATATTGAAAAGAAAAAAAATTCAATGTAGAAGATAATTTAAATTTTTCAACATCAACAATATAAGCATGATGTAAAACAATGTTTAGTAAACATTTTCAATGTCAACTTTGCATATATTATACCAGACTAGATCCATCTTAAAGTTGACTATATTAAAAGCTGAGAGAAGCCAAATATATGGAGGTGCAAATCTTTCCTAAGTTTTGTAGTCCAGATATTTGCACTCAAAAATATGTTTGCACCTAAAGAGATTTGATCATCTAGATGCTTGATAAATCTAGGATTAAGATGGATCTAGGCTGGTTAAAATTGTCTAAAATATTGTAACATTGTTTTACATTGAAATTATTTTTGAATACTTTTCTCTTTTCTTATAATATGTTATAATTTACAAATTTGAATAAAGTGAAGTCAATTAAATTACACATCCATATCAACCGCTCTAAAGATGGTTTTAATTTTTAATATATCTTAAATACATATTAGTTTTTTGATGAAATTTACCAACACACAACACTATAGCATTGTTTTCATTTAAATATTATTATTATTAAACATTTTTTTACCTTAGCAAATATATATATATATATATATATATATGATTTTTTCGTTTTCATATTTGAATATTTGTTAAATTTTACTTGATAAACTTTAGCTTATAAAAAAAACATTTGAACTATGATATTAATTGTAATAACCCCTCCTCCTGGGTCCACCCAAGAAACTACCTAGTCAGGGTAAACATGTAATGAGAGAAGCTACTATAAGGGATACAAATTCCTTGGTGACCTTAAGGAAATGGAACCAACGAAACATATCAAAAAAACCCATCCACATCAGCAACAACATCCTCAGGGCACCTGTCATCCACTTAGATATTCTGCCTCTGCATCCCAATGATGTTTTATGCCTTTTCACTCAAGTTCTCTCTCATGCTATAGGCAAGAGAGTGACCAACAACTCAAAGTTTCTATCATATTCCTATGTGCCAGCGACTGTGGACTGTTCTTAGTAGACTTGTGATAGTGACCCCAAGATTTGAGCCACTTTTATAGCTGAGAATCTCAGCCTCTACCCAGAACTTGCTACAACCTTTAGACTCCAACAAATACATCATAAAAATGTTGATAAATAAAAAATCAACCTTAGGACTAGGCCTGAGCATCCACGACTGGGACTAACATTCTGTCAAACACTTGGCATCAATGCATCCTATTGGTCTAGGACACGAGAAAATGCATAAATGATTAAAAGAACTTATGAAACATAAATACAAGGATAACCTCCTTCTCCATTGAACTATTATACAATCAATTAGGTATTTCATCCACTAATATAACAATTACAAGTAAAAACATGAAATAACCATGACATCAACCAGTCATATAACCATGCTTATAACCAATATAAGACCATATAAATATTAGAGATATGACAACCATTAAATAAACATATAAATAAATGTAAAAGTAAGAAAACTTAGATTTTATTATTCGTAGGAAAATACGACCAGGTTCGAGACTTCCACGTACCATCCAACCATAGACATGGCTGAACCAAATCCCTCTTTCAGCCAGTAACCCTTGTTCCATATTCAAAGCATGAATGTGGGGTATCATAGAACAACCAATCCAAACAACTAAGGGAATCTATAGGTTACGCAACCTCCACTCTCACTAAACCATGATCACACCAAAGTCGATGCTCCGATCACAACCAAACCAAACTTAGAATGCCATTCAAAATCCATCATTAGCGTTGAGGAATTTACCATCTCCTTTCCTCTCAGGCTTTATTGCAATCCAATCTGAGATCATTAGGCCCTAAATAGAGACCAATATCCCAGGCTTTACCGCAATCCAAACCTTAATCAATACACCCTAAACTGAGACTTCTCCCTTAGAATTTACCGTGTATCATGCAAAAACCGATAAAGGGATTGCTATACCTTTACGAATGAACCTTGAGACCACCTTCGTGTTGCATTCTAAAATCCATCCCATAAACCAGAGCTCAGAACCGAGATAAACATCTAAACACCATAACATGTGAAAAAAGGAAAGGCTAGGTTGAAAATCACTATCATAACCCGGAAAAACCATGCTGCATACATCAAGAGAACCAAATACCAACATGTAAAGACATGCATGTCCGAACCAACTAGGAAATCACATATGCAAAAGGTTACCTGCAACTATTCCTGTTGAAGCTGGTTGAATCCTTCTTTCCTTTCCTTGATCCATCCTTTCCTTCCTTTTCCTTTGCTTTCTTTTTGTTCCTTGATCCAAACTTAAGTGCTCCAAGAAAAATCCAAGGGACCAAAAGTAAGAGAGAGAGAAGGATGAGAAAGCTCCAAACTTTCACTAACAAGAGGTTATAAAAATCTTGCCCACTGATCCTCAGAATTATTTTTATGAATAACGCCTCTAATTTCTACATTTTCCATTATTTTCCTTCAATTTATCATCCTAATCACCTATAACTATAGATTAACCTCTACCTATACTTGTACCTATAACTGTGCCCTACTATAACCTCTACGTAATCTGCATGTATTTGTCATCCCGTTGTCCTGCCTGCATGATCTTGTCCTCTAACTTTGTCCTATAAGAGCTCATAGTTTTTATATGATTTATCCATACCTTCCTGCTAAGAGCATATGCAACCTAGTTCTCCTTCCCTTTGATGTATCTGATCTCGAAGTCAAAGTTACTAAGGGCAAGAAACCATCTATCTTGCCTAGCATTTAGATTTAGCTAACCAAACAAATAACTCAACCCACTCTGATCTATCATCAATTTAAAACTCCTGCCAAGAAGATAGTGCCTCCATATTTTTCATTATTGTATAATCGCTTCTAGCTCAAGATCGTGCATTGGATAGTTTTGCTCATTCCCATTCAATTTCTGTGACTTCTAGCAGTCTACCTATCCTTCTTGCATGAGAAATCCACCAAGTCCTCTCTTGAAAGAATCTGTACACACTACAAACTCCTTGTTCGGATCAACAATATTTAGCACTGGTGCATGTGTCAACAACTACTTAAGAAGCTCAAAGCTAGCCTCATGTTATTATGTCCATTCGTACTTACCTTTCCGTTGTAATAATGTGATAGTAATATGCAATGTGTGAGAATTTATTGATGAACCTCCTGTAGTAACCTACCAATCCCATAAATGATCTCACCTCATCTACATTCGTAGGAGCTTCCCACTCCATGATGACCTTATCTTCTCTAGATATACTACTATGCCAAGCTTGGAGACAACATGTCCCAAGTAATGACCTCACTCTGAAAGAAGCTACACTGTTGGATGCAGGAACTACACTTAAGCAAACTCCTCAACACTTAATTTTTCAACCCATCAGATCCGTAAACTTAGAGATGAAGCACAAGAAATGCTAGATATATTATGAATATTTTTAATATAAACCCCTACTTTCTTTAAAGGAAATATTGCAAAATAAAATTAAAAAGAGAAAAAGACAACTTGAACCATCAAAATAATCTAAGACTAGAACAAGGAAGAATACATTTGCAAGAGGGAATTAAAGATAAAGGGCAATCACTCTAGCTAATTATTGTTTAACTACTGAGTGCATATTTTTCTTTACTAGAGACACTTAGCAATCTCATCAGATGGGCCCTTAAACCTGCTCTTTTAGAGATTTCCTTCTTGCACTAATCTGTCCTGTACTATCGTAGTCTGCTTGCACTAGTGCAAGAACAGATATTTATATAGAAGGTATAAATAGTGTCTTTGCTAAAGCCATTTTGCTTCCTGCAAGAGCTTGAACTTTTCTAGGTTCAAAGCACTCAGATCCCGTGGCAAGAAACTAGTTCTTGCACTAGATCGGAGCTTCCTACACTTAACATTTAATTCTTAAAATGAGTGCTTAATTATTGCAAGTGTGATTATACTGTTAAATCAAATTGCAGACATAAAAAAGTGAATGTTTTTTATCTTCACAGAGTGCAGGAATAAAGAAACAAGCAATATAGATTTATCTTGTCATAAGCATTTAATGAAAGAAAGAAGATTGCAAAAAGTAGACTAAAAAGTTTGTTGCATCACACCGACATGCACCGGTGCAGGTTCATTTCTCCTACTTGGACCAGGTGGGGAAACTAATCAACCAAAATTGTAGAAAAGGAGATATCACACCAATGTGCACTAGTGCAGGGTTATTTCTCCTACTTGTACTAGGTGGAGAAAAACCAATCTGAAATCAAGTGTAGGAAAGGGAATTTATCTACCTCACACAATGGATCTACTTTCACTCAGACAGGAATGCATGTGCTTAAAATTAAATCACACTTGACAATGTAAACACAAATGAAAGGAAAAGGATAAATGGGGTAAATGTGTTGGGTTGGCTGGGCCTTAGCCAACCAACGTGTTTACCCTTTAAATAAAAACGTTGCTTAGTATCTTAATCAATTCATCAACTGAAATACAGAAATGAAATTTGTGAAACATGAGGCGAAGCTCCCTTTTATTAATTCACTGAGGCAAGTATAAACATTAATATATCATCTAGCCTAGATTCGAGCGATAACAAAATACAACAACACGTTACCACCTCTCTGACTGTGTCTTTTTTCTGTTCTACTATAAAGAACTTCCCCTAGTCCTATTTACATTTTACATTATATAGATCTTTGTTCAAAGGCAAAAATAGATCATTCAACTAATTACATAACCAAACGCAGAATTTAGCTTTTCAACCTTCAAAATTAGATAGTTAGCAAAACTAGTCGTAGCCAATCTCCAGCTTTTTCCCTTCACAGATTCGATCTTGGCTACCTTTGGATCGATCTTGCTATCATGGTTGAAGCTGGTCAAAATGAGGTGGTGATCAAGGAGGTTCGTATTTGTTGCAAGGTTTTGTTGTGTTGGAAATGGTGCAAGATCTAATCCTGCACTAGGATCATCGATCACGGTAAGTACTCTAACTACCAAATAAACAATGGAGATATCGATAAGTTACAAAGAGTGATTAAAAGTAAGAAATCATGTAATGAATGATTAATTAATGCCAAGTTAAATTAAAAGTAAAAAAAATAAAGTTTATACGAAATATGTCATCGTGCTTGGACTGGTGCAAGATGAGGGTGTATAAACGAGGTAAAACAACAGTAAATCGTTATGATTTAGGAAGGGGAAAATGGAAAAAAGAGAGTAAATTAGGGGGCTAACATCCTTCCATCCCTAAACTTTTGTGTGTACTCACACAACTCTTTACCTTTCCAAAAAACCTCCAAAACTTTGAGCATTCCATCTCAATCTTGCTCTGACATACTGACATCAGCCTGTAATGTTTCAGGCTTCTTCTTTCTGATGTTATTTAGTTTCATTGTCACCTTTTTAAGTTGCTTGAAACACAGCTTGGTACTTCCAAACTCTAACTTCTCTAATTTTTTGGATCTCCGCAGTTAATTCTTCTTTACTATGTTCTTTATCCTCTTGTGCTTTAGCTATGAGCTGTTCTAAGTTCTGCGCTTGAAGCTCTAGTTCAACTATCCAATCAACAGGGGTTACCAAATCTTCTTCTTCTTCTGTCTCGACAGAGGTTGTGTCTTCCTCAGGGACCTCAGTATCCCTCATGATTACATTAAGAAATTCTTCTTCTTCTGGTTCTTCTTCTTGCATTGGTGCAGAAGGGGATTCAATGTCCTATGGGGACTATGGTTCTTTGCCTACACCAGATTCTTCATTCTTTTTCCGAGGCCTTTTAATGAAATCAGCCAAAAAAGTGTCATCTTTAACCTCTATAAAAAAAATTGCATCCGCAAGGACTGACAGGTTATCTTCTTCAGGGGTTTGTGCCTATACTGGTGGCGTATAAGGAGTCTCTTCAACAGGTGCACTAGTTGTCTTTTTATTTGGAGATGGGGCCATTTCTTCTATTGATTTTTTAGTTTGTTTCCTTTTTACACTGGTGCAAGAAAGACTCCCCTTTACATTCTTACTCAAACCCTTGCTTGTGCTGGTAGGGTCCTCTGTATCCTTTCCAGCAGCTGCATTTTCATGTAGTTGTTTTAACAACACCTCCCACATCATGCCTTTAACTTCTAACTGTTTCTCGACCAAAATCTTTATCAGGCCATGGTGATATAAATTTTTGTTGGCATGGTCTACCTGTCTGTCCTACACACCCTTGGCCATTTTTTCCAAGTTCTTAAGCAAACAATTGGGCAAATTCATCCACTACCGGATGTGCCGGGCGGCTTCAAAATGCTGCAACATCCTAAAATGGTACACAAAAGTGAGGGAGTACCTTCCCTCACAGGTTACAAATTTTTGTAGGATGAAAAGGAGGTCCTGTCACTACTCCAGCAGGGCACTGTGTGGAATTCCTTTCTTCCAATCTACCTTCATCTTATTGTTGATGATGAAACGCTGCCATCCCTTCCTTTCTAGTATCTGATCTTTAAACCACTACTCACCAGTATTTTCCAAGCCTGTCACTTCTGCTATAAACTCTTCCGTAACCTCAAATTTTAGAGGCCCAATTTTTACTCAGCCATTTTTAAAACTTATGGAAAACTGTAAGGCCACTTCATTGTTGTGCCCATCAAACTTTTGCAAGAATTGAAGAAAGCCCGAGTCTTGCAATAGTGCGAGACTATTGCGATACTCAGCAATCTGTTCTACCGTACTGAGAGATGAAGGTTCGCTTCGAACAGGTGGCATCGCTACTTAACGGTTATGAATAGTCATGAATTTACATGCAACAATGGGAAAAATGGTTCTTATAAATAGGGATCCAACCATCTACCATCCCTTCCATCTTATCACCCATTCATTCCAATGAAATAGCCGTGGATGCGTGGCATTTTTGAACTGGTACTTGCGGTAGCATTTTAACGGCTAGGTGAGGTAATCATTATGAGTGAAGGACATCTAGGATTATGGTAGAAAGGGGAAATTATATCTAAGAAACGGTTAAATAATTCCGCACTCCTTCATAATTCAAAAAAGAACTTAGAATTCATTACAAAATGATCATGATTTTTACTTAACAACACCTTGTACTTTAAATAATTTTCTCCTAGTTAATATGATATCACAAGTACCCATCGACTAAGTGAAAGGGATTCTTATAAACTTTCATGATGACCGCTTTCCTATGACGTATGCTATGAAAAGAACAAATTGTACTATGTTTCTGATAGGGTTCATGCTTGCACCAGTCTGCTTGCACTGATTAAACTATGCTATTATGTTGGTACCATTATGCTTGCGTTATTATATAGGATGACATGCTTGCACTAGTGCAAGCATAATATCTATAAAAATAATAATAGGGAATTTAAGTAAAATATAGGCTGGACTTCCAACACGGTTTCCTCAACTTATATTGGAAATTTTCTTCTCCCTTTATTGATGCTTCAGAGCATATCCTTTTGATATTTGTGCATGAGATCCTGCAATGAATTCATGAGGGAACAAAGAAGTCAGAAAAGGGAAATTTCAGAATTGGAAGGAATTTTGTTACAAGGATTCCACGAATAATACCACAAGAGGGGATAAATAGAAGTGGGATAGGGAACAAAAAATCAAGGGTAAAGTGGGGTTTTTATGAAACGGGCATTGTAAATTCAGAACAATATGGGAAGGTTAATCATTCTGGGATTGAAGAAGAAAACTGAGGGAATATTACGAAAGTGGAATATGAAGAAAGGCAAAAAAAAATCTGGAAGGTCTACCTACACTGGTGCGGGAGAAATAATTTCATTGAAAATTAAGTGTTACTTGAATAAAAATATCCATGCTAATTACCCCAATTTATAAATGTTGGTTCTGCTGAACCTTCTTTTACTTGGAAATTGGTAGCATATCTAAAGATCAAGCAACATTCTTTTTTAATTAGAAGTTTTTTATATTCCTTCAAGCAAGCAAGTTTTGAAATTGATCCTTCTGCAATCATGTCAATGAACTGATTTTTGTAATTATAGGAAAATATTTTTTCTTTACATTAAAAAAAAAAAATTGTATTAAATTATTATTAATTTTTTTTTTAAGAAGAAGAAGAATTCATGTTTTCAGAAGGTTGGTATTACCATTCACCACTGTCGTCCCGAATTGTTGTTGGACTTGCTATCTAAAATCTTTTCTGGCAAGTGGCTGAAAATACTTTAATCTATGTCCATTTATCGAGAATACTGAATTTTGTCCATCAATAGTTTTAACTTCTACTACTCCATTCTCAAATACTCATATCACTTCATAAGGTTCCATCGAACATGTATGGAATTTCCCTTTAAAATTTTTAAATCTAGAATCACAAAAGGAAGATCAAATCACCTGGTTGGAATTGCTTTTTCTGAATAGACTTGTCATGCCACCTTTTCCATTGTTGCTAAATTAGTATGTTCTGCTAAGAAACATCCCTACGAAATTCATCTAATTCATTTAATTTGAGAAGACATTGTTGTTGTGCCTCAGAGAGATCTAGTCCTAACTGAATTTCAGTTCTAAAAGTTTTGATCTACAATTCAATTGGTAACAGAACCTGTTTGCCATATACCAACTCATATGGTGTATGTCCTGTACTATTTCTCCAAGTGGTTTTGTATGCCCACAAAGCTTCTAGTAATCTTTCAACCCAGCCTTTCCAATGCATATTTATTGTTTTTGTAAGAATGGAGTCAATCACTTTCTTTGTGGATTCCACTAGGCCATTTGCTTGCAGGTGATACAGCATGGATTTCCTATGCTGGATCTTGTATTGCTCCATCACACCTTGTACCAGATTAGAAATAAACTGTGGACCATTGTCAAAAACAATTTCTCTAGGCACACCAAATCTAGTAAAGATTTCATAAAAAGAAAATCAACAACAATTTTTTCTGTAGAGAAGGAAATAGCTTTAGCTTCTACCCATTTTGTAACAAAATCTATACAAACCAAAATATGTTTTTTACTTAATGACGTTGGATTTATTGGCCCTATAAAATCGATAGCCCATTTTTCAAGTGGCTCAACAATAACTTGGGGGCATAGAGGCATTTCATTGGTTTGATTAGGCTAGCTCACTCGTTGACAGCTATCACATTGCCTGACATGCTATTTGGCATCCTTAAACAAGGAAGGCCAAAAGTAACCAGCACATAATACTTTATATGCAGTTTGCTTATCAGCGAAGTGGCCTCCACAAGGTTCATCATGAGCAGATTTCAATATGTCAAACACTTCCTCCTCTCTTACACACCTACGGATAATCAAATCCAAACTAGTGTAAAAGAGATCTCCTTGAATCAAAGAATAATATTCCGCTTTTCATGAGCAGACAAGTAGGGTGGTGTTTTCCCAGTAACCAAGTAATTAGCAATGTCAGCAAACCATAGAGAATATATTGACATAGAAAAAATATGTTCATCCAAAAAATCATCATTAACAAGAGTTGCTTCACCAGGATTATCTAATCTAGAATGAAAATCTACTACAACATTAGATTTTCCTGGTCTCTCCACAATAGTAATATTAAATTCCTGCAAAAATAGTAACCACCTAGCCACTCTACCACTAGTCAATGGTTTGTTCATCAAATATATAATCATAGAATGATCAATATGTACAAATACTTCATATCTTGTAATATAGTGCCTGAACTTATCAATTGCAAAAATTATAGCTAAAAACTCTTTCTCTGTAACTGTATAATTTAATTCATCGGAAGACAAATTCTTACTAATATAATAAATATCATAGGATTTCTTATTTCCCTCTTGTCCTAAAGCTGTGCCAATATCCAAATCTAAAGCATCACAGGAAATGTGAAAAGGCAGGGCCCAGTTAGGACGTCTCAAAACTGGTGCCTATACTAGCTTTTCCTTCAATGTTTTAGAAGACCGTTGGCAAGTTATGGTCCAAGAAAATCCACTATCCTTAGCTAGAAGTCAGAAAAGAGGGTCAGCTATCTTAGAAAAATTTTCAATGAATCTTCTATATTAACCAGCATATCCTTAAAAACCTCTTACTTCCCTTTGAGTTTTGGGTGCATGAAGATGCAAAATGATTTCAATCTTTGCTGGATCAACCTGGATACCTTTACCAAAAATCAAATTTCCAAGAACCACTTCTACTTTGCGCATTAATCTAAATTTCTTATCACTCAAGGTGAGATGGGCTTCCTGACAACGAAGAAGTACTTTCTCCATATTTTTGAGAGCTTCCTGAAGAGAATCACCAAACACAGAAAAGTCATCCATATAAATATCTACAAATTCTAGATCAGCAAAAATGGCGAGGACTGCTCTTTGAAAGGTAGCCAGGACATTACAGAAACCAAAGGGAAGCACTTTATAAGAAATGTACCACATGGACATGTAAAGGTAGTTTTACCTAGATCTTCGGGTGCAATCTGTATCTGGTTATAGCCACTGAAGCCATCCAAAAAGGAAAATTATTTCTTTTCTGCAAGGGTATTAAGCACTTGGTCAATGAAATGGAGAGGGAAATAATCTTTGAGAGTGGCTTTTTTTAATTCTCGATAATCAATACAAATACACCATCTTATATCTTTCTTAGGTACTAGGATTAATGCAGAGACCCACTAACTGTCGAAAATAGGATAGATAAAACCGACATCCAAGAGCTTTTGTACTTCTTCCTTCACAATATATCATAGAGTTGGATTCATTCACCTTTGGGTTTGTCAGATAGGTTGGTTTCCTTCCTAAATATAGATATGATGTGTACAAGTTTTATGAGGAATACCCTTCATATCTTCATAGCCCCAAGAAAAAGCACTAAGATAGTTTTGCAAGAAATTCACAAGCTGCTCCTGCTGAGATGAGTCCAAATCTAAACTAATATGCAAGGATTTACCAGGGCTAATCTCAAAAAGAGTAGAATCAAGCTCAGGATTACTCAGGGGAGTGGTCAAATGCAGAAGTACAAAAGAATGAGAATCATGATTATCTTGAAAATCTAGGCTGAAAATCTGGCTCAATGGCTCAAAATTAGGCATAGTGTCTAGATTATTCAAGAAATCTTGAATCTCATCTTCTTATGACGACCCAATATAATGATGGATAAGAGAAATGCACTGAATCTCCTCATCTCTGCTTTGATCCAACCATAAAGTATCTCAAAGGTCCTGAATGGATCTGGTAGGTAGGTATAAGGTAACTTTCTTCCTAGAATCTCCATATAAAATATACATATCACCGAAACGACATCCAATATATGCATTGGCTGTAGCAAGCCATGGTCGAACCAAGATCAAGGGATGTCCTCCTACTAGGTTCTTTGGCTGAAGCACAATGCAATTAGCAAGATATTCCCAAGAATCTAATGAGATGATCACATCATCCAATAATCCTTTTGGCTTAATTTTAGATCTATCTGCTAATTCAAGCACAGTGGGAGTAGGGTGAAGATGAGATAACCAAAGTTGATCCATGGTTTGCTTAGTCATGACATTAATGGCTGCCCCCAGGTCTATAAGAACATTAGAGACAAGGAAATTACCAATCCAAACTAAGGCAATAGGGTTTCCAGGATCAATATATTTTTCTATAGAAATACATCCCATCATCAACTTTTCTACCCTGCCAACAAATTGAATGGTTTGGGGTTCCAATCACTTCCTCCCAGGTTTCTTGAGACAGAGATCTTTAATAATCTTGGTACAAATGGGGATCTCTTTGATGGCTTGAAGCAAAGGTATATTAATGAAAAGATTCTCAAGCTCTGATGCCAAGCTAGTCTCAGAAATAGGCTCACTTCTTTCCATTACTAGCCTCTCTAGGAAGGGAGGCTGGTTGGAAGAAGATGGCAAGGATTCAGAGGGTAAGGACTTCTTAGTGACAACTTTTGAAGAATGGTTAAGAGTTTCCTCTTCTCCATTTTTTTCAACAATCACTATAGGTTTCTTTTCATTTCTTGATGTTACAGTCCTTCTCAATCTTAATTCGATATCATGAACCCCAACTGGAATAGACTTGTACTCAAATGGTAAAGGTGGGTTTGTTACATAGATAATTTTCACTACTTTATTATTGTTAGGATTAGGCATAGGTTGAGCAGGCAATTGAGGAGGTCGAAAAGGCGGAGGTAAAGGCAACAGTTGAGTAGACTGATGCAGAAGTTGAGGCATTGAATAAGGTGTATGCATAGATGGATATGACTACATAGGTGGCTCTTCGGAATATGGAGAATGAGTTGGCCCTCTCCAGCCTTGTTTCCATGGTTGAGAAGGTTTCTCATGCTGATATTGATTCGCATACTACCACTGCTGATTAGTGTTAGGATAAGAATATGCATGTGAATTATAACCAAAATAGTGTGGAGAAAATTCAGGAGCCATACCTGCACCTACCTAAGGCCAATTCCTTCTTGCTCCCAGAGCATGCAAGTATTCAGCTTCAAGCTGTCCCCCTATAAATACAACTTTAAGTTGTAGTATAAAGGGTCATTTTTCTAAGACATGGTCTTCTGCACAAATAGCACACTTACTAGTTTCTTTCCAATTAAGAGGACACTCTCTAGGAGGATGCTTGTCTCTACATTTAGGACAGAAAATACATAATAACTCTTATTTCTTCATGAGTCTTCTGCTGAAATTTTAAAGATTCCAACTGTTTGGTAGTAGTATTCATTATATCAATTTTCAATTTTTCCATTTTATTTTCTAGTTCAATAATCATAGCATCAATAAATTTAGTTTTTCTATTTCTATTTCGAGTTCCTCTACCGGATCTATACTGATTTCTTGAAAATTTCCTGCAAAATTCACAAATTTGTTCAAAAGTTAACTGAGAAATATCATCTTGTCCTAATAGATTTATATTATTTCTAACATTATGAGTAAGTCCTCTTAAGAACAAGGTTCTGATAGTACTGGGATCAAACTTAAGTTTTTACCTTTGTAAAATATACAGAAATCTTTCTAGGTAATCTTCAAGAGTTTCATCCTCATCCTGTATGATTTTCAAAATCCCATCCTGCATGTCCCAAGTTTTGCAATATTCTTAATATTTAGACAAAAACACTCTCTTCATCTGATCCCAAGAGGTTAGAGTGTTTCCTCCCGACCCCATAAACTAGCATAGAGCTGAGTCCTTGATAGTAACAGAAAATAATCTTAACTTCTGAGCATCAGTTAAATAATCATAACTTCTACACAAAATATCAAACTCGAATAGAAAAGAGTCAGGATCTTCATGAACTTTACCATGGAAAGGAGGAAGAGTTTATGGTGGAATATTCTTCATTTGCACCACAGTATCAAGGTCCACAATTGGAAACACAAAAGTGGATTATTCCCCACTTACATGGTTTTCACTAGTCCCTTCCACATGATCTTCATGCTCCTCCATATTTCCCTTTTACTTGAAATGCTCTCATTAGGTTGAACACACCTGATTTGTTGTCACCAGAATCCAGGTGGAATGTTCCTGCATGATGGGTTTGAATTGGATTGGCCTTCCTGCTTACAGAAGGAGACCCAATATGAGAATTTTTTTCAGAATTCTTCGGGGCCTGAGTGGGCTTTGGACCCTTACCTTTTCTAGGCATTCATTTCAAAAAATAAATAAAAATAAAAAACAACTTCTAATAAAAAATGTTGTCATAAATAAATTAACACAAGTAAAATTCCTTCAAAGAAGCTTTTCCAAACAATATTGAAAAAATAAAGGAAAAATTACCTCTATTGTATAATCAGAAAATCCTTAGCAAATGAAATCGCCTCCCTGGCAACGACGCCAAAATGTTGGGTGCAAGAATTACACTTAAGAAAACTCCTCAACACTTAATTTGTTAACCCAAGGGATCCATAAACTTAGAGACGAAGCATAGACAATGTCAGATATGGTATGAATCTTTCTAATATAAATCCCTACTTTCTTTAAAGGAAAGATTCCAGAATCAAATTAAAAAGAGAAAAACGCAACATGAACCATCAAAATAATATAAGATTGGAACAAGGAAGAATTCATTTGCAAGAGGGAATTAAAGATAAAGGGAAATCACTATAGCTACTTATTGTTTAAATACTGAGTGTGTGTTTTTCTTTAGGAGAGACACTTAGCAGTCTCATCAGATGGGTCCTTAAACTAGCTCCTTTAGAGATTTCCTTCTTGCACTAATTTTTCCTGTACTATCGCAGTCTACTTGCACTAGTGCAGGAACAAAGATTTATGTAGAAGGTATAAATAGTGTCTTTACTAAAGGCTTTTTTCTTCTTGCAAAGGTTTGAACTTTTCCAGGTTCAAAGCACTCAGAATCTATGGCAAGAAACTAGTTCTTGCACCGGATTAGAGCTTCCTGCACTTAGCATTTAATTATTAAAATGAGTGCTTAATTATTGTAAGTGATATTATACTGTTAAATCAAATTGCACACATAAAAATTGAATGTTTTTTATCTTCATAGAGTGCAAGAATAAAGAAACAATCAATATAGATTTATCCTATCATAAGCATTGAATGAAAGAAAGAAGATTGTGGGAAGTAGAATAAAAAGGCTTGTTGCATTACACCAATGTGCACTGGTGCAGGTTCATTTCTCCTCCTTGGACCACACAGGGAAAACCAATCAAACAGAATTGCAAAAAAGGGGGATATCACACCAACATGCACTGGTGCATGGTTATTTCTCCTGCTTGGACTAGGTGGAGGAACACCAATTTGAAATCAAGTGTAGGAAAGGTAATTTATCTACTTCACACAACGGATCTACTTTCACTCAGATAGGAATGCATGTGCTTAAAATTAAATCACACTTCACAATGTAAACACAAATTACAGGAAAAAGGGAAACGGTGTAAACATGCTAGGTTGGCTGGGCCCTAGCCATCCAATGCATTTCCCGTTTAAAGAAAAACGTTGCTCAGTACCTTAATAAATTCATTAGCTCAAATACAGAATTGAAATTTGTGAAACATGAGGCAGAGCTCCATTTTATTAATTCACTGAGGCAAGTACATACATTAATACATCATCCAACCGAGATTTAGGCGATAACAAAATACAACATCCTGTTATCGCCTCTCTGGTTGTGGCTCTGTTCTCTTCTACTATCAAGCACTTTCCCTAGTCCTATTTACATTCTACATTATATAGATATTTTTCCAAAGGCCAAAATATGTCATTCAACCGATTACATAACCAAACACAGAATTTAGCTTTTCAACCTTGAATATTAGATAGTTAGCAAAACTGGTCGTAGCCAATGTCCAAATTTCTTCCTTCACAGATTCGATCTCAGCTGCCTTTGGATCAATCTTGTTCTCGTGGTTGAAGTTGCTCAAAATGAGGCAGTGATCAAGGAGGTTTAGATCTGCTGCAAGGATTTTTTGTGTTGGCAACGGTGCAAGATATGACCTTGCACTAGGATTAGCAGTCACGGTAAGTACTCTAACTACCAAATAAACGTTGGAGATGTCGATAAGTTACAAAGAGTGATTAAAAGTAAGAAATTATGTAAGAAATGATTAATTAATGCTAAGTTAAATTAAAAGTATAAAAATAAAGTTTATACAAAATATGTCACCATGATTGGACTGGTGCAAGATGAGGGTGTATAAAAGAGGTAAAATGGCGGTAAATGGTTATGATTTAGGAAGGGTAAAATGGAAAAAAGAGAGAAAATTAGGGGGCTAACATACACTTGCTATTTTTAGAATATAATTGATGCTTTCTTCGCAATCTCAATAGTGTTTCTATATGATCGACATGTTCTTCCTCATTCTTAGAATATACCAGTATGTCATGAATGAATACAATAACAAACTTGTCCAGATAAGGATGCAACACACTATTCATCAAACACATAAATGTAGCTGCAACATTAGTCAAACTAAATGGAACAACAATAAAATCATAACACCCAAATCTAGTCATTAACACAGTCTTGAAGATATCCTCTTCCTTGATGAGTACCTG
This sequence comes from Pinus taeda, assembly GCA_000404065.3. Taxonomy (NCBI): domain Eukaryota; kingdom Viridiplantae; phylum Streptophyta; class Pinopsida; order Pinales; family Pinaceae; genus Pinus; species Pinus taeda. Next base: position 136,393 of record APFE030447160.1, read on the forward strand.
ATGGTATCCTAATCTGAAGTCGATCTTAGAGAACACTACTTCTCCCTTCAACTAATCAAACAAATCATCAATCCTCGGCAATGGGTACCTATTCTCGATCATTAATTTGTTCATCTCCTTGTAGTTAATGAACAATATGAAAGTACCATTTTTATTCTTCACCAACAACACTGGTGCGCAACAAGGCGATACACTTGGCCTAATGCACCCCTTGTCCAACATTTCCTTCAGTTGGAATTTTAACTGAATCAACTAAGGTGCGCTCATCTTGTGCACTCAACTAAGGTGTGCTCATCCTGTGCACTACTTTTGTTGCTGGTGCTACCCCTGCTACTAACTGAGTAGAAAACTTTTCCTCCCTGTGATGTGGAAACTTTGTAATGTCCTCAGGAAATACATCTTGAAACTGCTGCAAAACTAAGTACCTCCTCAACACATCTACATTCTCAACCTCCTTACCCTTATCACTAGAAATGTGTATTTCAATTGACGAAAACCATTTCTTGTGGCTACACTTTTCTTGCATATATGTCACCATCCTAACTGATGTAGTCTTCTTCCTCCCTAGCAAAGTCCTCTTTTCCCCACTACCATCCACACACTCAATGGCCTTGTTGAAGCAATCCACTTTGGTTCTGTGGAGGTATAGCCAATCCATACCAAAAAGTAAACTATATGATCCCAATGGTAATACGTTCAAAAGTGTTGTTTCAGGCATACCGTTTAACTCAAATGCAGAAGATCTCACCCAATGGTGAACTCCTTCGTACCTGTAGCCAACTATACCTACCAAGATTCTGCATGCACTTTTTTTCTCAAACCACACTTATCCACTAGTTTAGGATTAATATAACTATAGTTAGATCCATATCAATCAAAATAGAAAGAACTTGATCACAAATATTATCATCCATCTCAATTATCGATTCATGATGATCCACCTTGGTGTTGTCCACAGTTGCATAGATCCGAGGAATTATATTACCAACATCACCAACTGAATGCAGTTGTTAAGCACTGTAGGTATGTGGTCTACTACCACTGTCATACTGTGGAAAATCATTCTGACGAGGATCCTTAGCACATATCCAATATAGCAATGGTTCCCTACCAATGCCTCTAGGTTATTGCTCTCCACGTCTCTTCTCAGTTGTATTGAATCTCTTGTAAGGAACTGCATTTTCCTTCTCACTTGCATGTTGATGTATTCCTAACGTTGGTATCCATTTTACTTTAGCTTTATAATTCTTTTCAAGTGATTCTTAGGCTCAACTTTGTGTTTCTAATGATCATAACAATGCTTCAAATTTGAGATGACCTCCTCCAAAAATCTAGGCTCATTGAAACCAATCTAGTCTTTGTATGTAACTGGAAATCCACTGATGAATCTCTAAACCTTGGTCTTCTCCTCCTTGAGGTAAGGAACATATCTCAATGCTGTAGATGAATCTCCAAAAAGTACTAGTGGCATGGTAAAAGGATCAGAAATTCAAAATGGCATAATTTCAATAAACTTGACATCGAATCGAAGTTCTTGTAATCTTGATTCCAACAATGTGAACGACACTTAAATCCGATTCCATATTAATACATTAGAGCAAGTCAAATTTTATGTTTGACATGGACAAGTGACAGGAGCAGATGGCATGGAAGACACTCTCCGTGAATAGGGAAGCTCCAAGCAATAGGCTGTCATTGATCCCATATATCACATATTGTAGAAGGAAGAGGATGTGGCTTAAAGAAAATTGGCCCCAAGCAAGTGCATTGGGAAGAGAATTGGTATTTTCTTGGTAGGAAATTGTGTATGTGAATGACTGAAAGTGCAACCATGGAGGATGATAAATAAATACATGAAGCCTTCCGGAGGATGTCCTAAATGGTGGACATCATGTATGGCACGTATGAGAAAATAAGGGAGGAGGAGAAATGTATATATGAAAGCGATGCTTCATCCACATCTTCTAATGCTTATGCATCTTATTCACCACATTCCTTATCATCTCATCCCTAGAATGAGGAGATTAACTAGAGGCTTCAAGAAGCGAATTTTGAGTTAAAGAGGCTACTACGGGAAGAGAAAGAGGAGAAACATAGGTTTCTATGCAAGTTGCAAGCTAAGGACAAGGATTTGGAAATGTTGCATCACATCTCCTATGAGGTAAAGAGCAATTATTCAACTCTGTGTATTTTTCCTGATAATGATTTCACCGCTTTTGAAGAACATACCACAAGTATCAGGTCCAGACTATTAAAGGGAATGGTGTATGAGGCGAAAGGCCTTGACATTAGTAGAGAGGGAATCATAAATCCCATCATAGTAGTGGATTTAACCTAACATATAGGACATGGGTATGCTAGGAAGGAGATTTGGGAATGCACCAAAACAACCACCGAACCATCAATGACAGATGGTGAGAAGCCCTCACCAATTCTTTATAAATTGACAATGGAGGTAAAAGATGTTGATTTATCTTCAATTTCATCTTCACATAATATAATTTCTTTTTGAAATGTGGAGATACCCATTATAGGGACAAGCATGAGACTCCTTACCAAGATGAGGTACAAAGGAGAAGGACTTGGTGTTAATGGCCATGGCATAAATCAACCATTGGAGGCTGAGAAAAAACATCGATTTGCAAGTTTGGGGTACACTGAATGATAATTGTCAAAGGTGTCAGAAGCTTCCACCACATTTTTGAACCCATCGAGGAAAGAGGATGATGGGAATACATCACCATCAACCTATGGTAGTATGCATTGCAGAAAAAGGGTTGAGGCAATATCTCATTCCCATGATCGTACCAGAGACCAATAGGAAAGGTATAAAGAATCTCGGTATTCTAATATTCATTTTGATTACAACCATATTGTTAATAATTAATGAAAATCATGGCATAGAAGAACTTGTAGTTTTTGCAGATTGCATAACCATGTGTTTGCTGAGTGTTGGAGGAGAATAGCAACATGAAAGAGGATGAGGCGTGAAATACCCTCTCAACAACAGGCAAAGAAGAAGGTAAAGCAGATATGGAGGAAGAAGACTTATTTTAGTCATTGCAGTAGTGGTGGTCATCAAAGAGCCATGTGTTGGAGGCCCCATCTAGAGCAGCACCGCAAGGACAAAGCATATGTGCACAAACTAGGTGAAACAATTGTTCGACTAGAAGATGTGCAACAGGGAGATGACCCATCAACTTTGAAGGTGAAAGATGGTTTTTCTAGGTGTGGTAGAATGGCATGGCCTTGTTTTTAAAATCATGTGTTGCATGTTAAACTGTAAAAGTGATGATTTGTTTTACATCACTTGTTGTAGCAATGATGATGTTTGGCCTTATTTTTGTAAATCATATATTGCAGTGATGATGTATATCACTTGTTAAATCGGTAATCGTGTTTGGCCATATTTTGTAAATCATGTGTTGTAGTGGTGATGTATTTTCCATCACTTGTTGAAGCAACGATGATGTTTCACCTTGTATTGATAGTTGCGGTATTGTTTCCATTTTTTGTAAACTTGACCACAGAGTATGTGTTATAAACTCGTGGAAAGCATGGGATTCTTGTCTCATTATTGGCCATAGAATAAAGCATGTAATTTGCAAGAGTATTTTACTACAAGTTTGTGGGGGATGTAGGTGTTGGCTCATCGCTCATCGCTCTGAAGGACAAAGGTGAAGGAGAAGGACAGATGGACCTATTTGGAAACTTGTTGTGAATACAATGTACACAACAGTTGTAGATTATTTGAATGATTTTGGAGGACCAAGATCTTATCAATTGGGAGAATTCATCTAGGTGGATCTTCAAAAAGTACCAGTGGCATTGTAAAAGGCTCAAAAATTCAAAGTGGCAGAATTTGGATAAAATTAGTAGTAGATTGAAGTGCTCGTCATCCTGATTCCAATAGTGTGAATGACACCCAAATACAAGTTCATATGATGAAATTAGAGCAAGTCAAAGTTCATGTTTGACTTGGATAGGTGGTAGGAGGAGATGACATGGAGGACACTCTCAACGAATGGGGAACCACCAAGTGGCATGTTGCCATTGGTCTTTCATATCATAGATCGTAGAAGGAAAAGACCACAGCTTAAAGAAAATCGGCCCCAAGCAAGCCATGGTTGCAATGCGATCAAATTACAATCACCCATCACAAAAGGTGAAGGTGAAAGAATCGGGCCCCGAAGCAAGTCCTCGTTGTGATGCGATATATTGTAATCACATAATTATGCTGTGATTTGTGATATCACAATCACATTTCGCAAAGGAGAAGCAGTTGCATGTTGTACTAATTTTGGTTCCTGCCAATTACGATTTGCTATATGGACTCCGAGACCCAATATACTATATATCATGGTTAATAGTTTGTCGAGTCTACAGTTATCGCAAGGCAACTAATGTATGGGCTTTTATTTCGTCCACCAATTGGAAACACCGATGGGAAAAATGCCAATAGTAAAAGGGCACGAGGTTAAATGAGTGGTTAAGATCTTTTCCATATTTATGACATTTGTTGCCACATATTATGTGGAACCCAAGATCTTCTGCATTAAAGAAAATATACTCGCTTACTAAACTTTTTGGTGGTTTAGAATTGCCCGAGAATTGAGAGATTTACCACCAACATATATAAAGGACTATCCATGTTAGATAAATGTGGAGAGAAGCTACGAGATTTCTCAGAATACCATTGCAGAGTAGCAACACCTTGTAATATTCCTAATTAGCTATGGCTAATTGGAATATTTGATTATGTTCGATTTTTGCCCTCTATAGTTATTTGTAAATACAAAAGTGAGGAAGGGGGAACATAACTCACTTTAGAATAAAATGTCACTTCCTAGGTAGCACAACATTGTGACTTAAGGGGGAACCAAGGGGGCCAAAGGGGGTCGTAGAAATGGGGCCCATGCAGACACATGGAGGGATTCCGTAGGAGGGAAGGAACACATGGCAATAAGGGGATCACCCACGAGAAATTGAGCCTAGGGATTGTGAGAGGCAGAGGCTTTAAAATAGAGAGGAACCCCTTCATTTGGGATCATTCTGGTTATGAGCATTTGTGATAGCCATTTTGGCTTAGAGCACACTGGCTGTTTGGCTAGTCTGCAACACTATTTAATGCATTGAGTGTCTTTGTTCGGAGATCTCACCCATAGCCTAGAGGGACTTCAAGTGCCTACTCAGCTAAGGTATTTCCGTTGGCATTATAGTAGTAGATTCATCAGTATTTCAGCAGCAGTTTCATCATCATTTCAGTAACAGTTTCATCAGCGTCTTTGAGGAACTGTGCAGAACCCCATGGGGGTGATTTTCAGGGGTTGGCCAATTCAAAAAAGAGTTCTGGGTTTTTCTGGGTTTCTCGAGTAGAGTCCAATTCTACAGTTTTAGCCTTTTCTGAGGAGGGGAGCAGCCCTAAATCCTCATTCGATTTCCAAAAGCAACAGTACCATGACAGTTCCGCAGTCGCTGGGACTCAGATCAGTGTGAGGCCATTCCAGGAAATCTTTCTGGGTTTTTTTGGGTTTCTTGAGTACAACCCGAATCCAGAATTTCAGTGTTTTTAGAGGAGGGGAGTAGCCCAAAATCATCATTTTTTTTCTAGCAGCAGTAGCATCCACGCAGAGAGGCCATTCTTGTCATTCTAAGAGTATTCCTGCACTTTCCTTGTGAAAGTCAAGGTGCCATCTGTCTAATCACCTCTTGTACTCATTTATGGCTCAGTATAATAAAATGTCTTAGCATTTCTCATTGCATTTCTTATGTATCTGCTTATATTTCCAGTTTACATTATTATATGTTGTTCCACTGTTATTTTATCACTTCTGGGTTATTACATCATTTGCACATATTTGGTTGGAGTTTTTGCTGGGGTTTGAGGAATAATCTAGGTTAGGAATATTATAGTGGTATCAAAGCATAGATCTGGCTTAGCTTGTGGAGCTAGCAATCTATGACACTGGGGGAGAAACCCTATATCTGTTACAAAGTTCAGAGATATGGAGACAATGGGTGTAGGTTGGAAAATACCTACGGAGAGGGAGATTGTGTTCATGTGGCAGATGTAGAATAGAGAGAGCCAATGGTGGACGCAGAGCAGATGGAAGATGAGGACGGGAAGAGATTTGTAGATATGCTCCTCAAATCCGTGTAGGATCTGTCGAGGTAGATTGAGGTGATGGGGCAGAGATTCATGGTAGTAGAGGCCAGACAGTGGGAGAGCCCATGAGTTTTTCATATCGATGAGGGATCAGGTGCATCCCATCACTTGCGAGAGCAGCATGATACAGCACAGCAGGGGGCCTCACATGCCCCTGCATACTACCATGCCAACCTTCTTAGGAGCAGACATAGGGGACGTAGCCCAGCAGGAGGTAGAGCCCGAACATATGGGTGATTATTTTGCAGAGTACCAGCCCTATGGGAAGGAGTTCAAGGAAGCCCTCTCATTTAGAGATTTTTTTCAGCTCCAGCGGGATAGTAGACCCCGCAACAATCACAAAGGGTACCAGCATTACCATGATGGTGACACCCATCATGCAGTGAGTAGATTCCACTTACCTAGATTTGATGGTTCATCAAACAGTTCAGCAAAGTCTTGGGTGGAGACACCGGACATTTATTCCAGCTTAACCAGATGATGGAGACAGAGGCCATTAAGGTGGAAATGTTGCATTTGGATGGCGAGGCCCAGGATTGGTGGTTTCACGGGATGGTTACATTGGGGCACTCCACAATGATGTCATATGCCAAGTTTACCAGGAAATTGATGGAGTGATTTGGTCAGAGAGATCCAAAGCAGCATTTCGTTGAGCTGATGAGGCTCAAATAGACAAGGAGCCCAGAGACCTACATTGCAGATTTCTTGAGGGGCTTCGTGATGGTGCCAGACCTCTCCATTGCACGGAGGGTATATATGTATGTTCAGGGGTTAGCAGAGCCACTTTGAGGTCTAGTCCGATCCACTAGACCAGCTACGCTATTAGTAGGACCCGGGACTTACACGACGTCTTACCGAGGACCCGGACACCTTACCCCCAGAGACAAACTTTCCAGTCTAAGCGGAAGGATGTGAGGATTCCACCTCCAAAGGGGAATCTAGGATGAGTACAGCTTGCCGATGATGCCAAGAGGGAGCTGAAGAAGAAGCGGTTGTGCTTCACTTGTCAGTAGCCATGGGAACAAGGACATAGATGTGCTACTAGTAAAGCACATTTTATTGAGATCTTCTCTGAGAGCAGTGGAGAAGAGGATGATGAGGAGAATGTGGAGGCAGGAGACAACCATGCCACACAGGGACCTTTGCCACCTTCACCACCAGCAGCAGACGGTGCATCTTTTGCACCCACCGGAGGGGCCCTTGTAGCATTGCGAGGAGTTCCCAAGTATCTGACACTACACGTACGAGGTACAGTACGTGGCCAGCGCGTATCAATTTTGGTTGACAGTGGGGCAACCCACAACTTCATCGATGTCTGAATGGTTGAGCGGAGAGGTATACAGACAAAGAGCTTCGATGGGTTTTCAGTCTTGGTCCCAGGAGATCAGACCATGACGTGTGCTCATTATGTTCCAGAGCTTTCAGTGACGATGGGCACCTAAACATTAACTGACCACTTTTTCATGGTCGATATTCCAGACACCAACATGATACTAGGTGTTCAATGGCTTATCACTCTAGGGAAGGCCACGATAGATTGGAAGACCATGGAGATGGAGTGGGATGATGAGAAGACAGGGAGGCATGAGAAGATACGGGGACAACACACATATCTATCTCAGACTGTCTCGGCTCATTGGATGGAGGTAGTCTTCTGAAAGGGATACATAGAGTGGGCAGTGGCGCTGTGTGCATCAGAGGTAGGAACTACAGGGCAAATGGTACACCTAGAGATACAGTCTATCCTTGACCGATATGCCATAGTGTTTGGAGAGATTCCACAAGGACAGCCACCAAATCGGGGGTTTGAGCACACCATCGAGCTTGAGCAGGGCATACAGGTCATGATTACCACCCCCTGTAGGCACCCCAAGGCCTATCAGGATGATATTGAGCTGGCTATCCAGGAGTTGGTTGCATTGCCAGATTTCATGCAGTCATTTGTTTTGGAGTGTGATGCATTAGGAGAGGGGATCGGTGCAGTATTGATGCAGGGAGGTCACCCTATTACATTTGAGAGTCGGAAGCTCCATCTGCATGAGAGGTTTTATTCCATATACAACAAGGAGATGCTGGCCATCATGCATGCATTGGCTAAGTACCGGTAGTATTTGGTAGGCAATGGGTTTAGGGTGAGGACTGATCACAATAGCCTCAAGTTCTTTTTGGAGTAGAAGTAGCTACAAGAGAGGCAGCAGAAGTGGATCAATAATATCCAAGCATATGACTTTGACATTGAGTATGTCAAAGGTAAGAACAACATGGTAGCAGATGTCATTTCACGTAGGCCAACCACGTTGTCTCTTATGAGCATGGATACAGATTGGAGGGCTCGACTCTTAGTAGAGTACTACAAGGACAGGTTTTCATGTGAGGTTCTGGATGGGCAGGTGGCAGATGAGAGGTACAGGGTGGTCGATGATATCATCTACTACAAGGACCGGATCTTATTGACAAAGGGGTCTCAGCTCAAGAAGAAGATACTCTAGGCATCACATGATTCCCCATTGGCAGGACATCAGGGTTTTACCAAAACCTACAGGGCCATTAGGGAGAGGTTCTCATGGAAGGGCCTCAAGGAGGACATACTCCAACACATATGGGAGTGTGATGTTTGCCAGAGGAACAAGGGAGAGATGAGCCATCCCGCAGGATTATTATAGCCTCTTCCCATTTCGGAGGGGAAATGGCAGAGTATTTCGATGGATTTCATCACAGGGTTGGGCATGGTACAGAGCAAGGATTGTATCTTTTTCGTCATTTATCAACTGACGAAGTACACAATTTCTTTGCCATATCCACACACTATATAGCAACACAGGTGGCCGAGTTGTTCTTCTGGGAGATCATTAGGCTACATGGTCTTCCTAAGACCATCATCAGTGATAGGGATAGCTGTTTCATGGGCAGGTTTTGGTAGAAGCTTTTCTGATCGGTGGGGACGGAGTTGACACCGAGTAGCAGCTATCACCCATAGATGGACAGACAAATGGAGATAGTTAACAAGTGGCTGGAGGGCCACTTGAGTAACTATGTTAGTGGGTAGCAGCGAGCATGGCTGAAGTGGCTGCATTTGGGGGAGTACTGCTACAATACTTCACATCACATGTCCATTGGTATGTCACCATTCTATGCCTTATATGGATATCATCCCTTATCTTTTCTTGACATGATGTTTGGTGATAACGAGATTCCAAGAGCCAAGATTTGGATCCAGGAGAATTGGTATATCCTTCGAGCTCTCAAGGATAACATGGCTACAACGCAGAACCAGTAGAAGTTGTATGCCGACAGGGGTCGGGTGGAGAGATAGTTCGAGGTATGTGACATGGTCTACCTACGATTACAGCCATTCCGAGAGTCATCGCTGAAGCAAAAGGGGGCTGAGAAGCTGAAGCCCCGCTTTTATTGACCATAGAGGGTGATACGCAGGATTGGACAGGTTGCATATGAGTTGGAGCTGCCCCAAGGTAGCAAGATTCATAACATTTTTCATGTATCATGCCTGAAGAAGGCATTGGGGTAGCAGGTGACCGTGATGGATGAGCTACCACCCATGGATGATGAGGGGCATTTGCTATTGTAGCCGGATGTTATCATTGACTCTAGGGAGAGACGGTTGTGGAGAAGGATCCTCCGAGAATTCTTGGTGAGGTGGAAGAATTTGTCGGATCAAGATGCCACTTGGGAGAGTGAGGAGATCTTACAACATCCATCACTTCAGTTGCTTGAGGACAAGCAACATTTTGCCGGGGGAGACTGTAATATTCCTAATTAGCTATG
>APFE030447160.1:146361-161633 GCA_000404065.3 Pinus taeda
CACAACTTTGTGACTTAAGGGGGAACCAAGGGGGCCAAAGGGGGACACGGAAATGGGGCCCATGCAGACACATGGAGGGACTACACAAGAGGGAAGGAACACATGGCAAGAAGGGGATCACGCAGGAGAAAGTGAGCCTAGGGATTGTGAGAGGCAGAGGCTATAAAATAGAGAGGAACCCCCCTCATTTGGGATCATTCTGGTTATGAGCATTTTTGATAGTCATTTCGACATAGAGCGGGCTATCCATAAGTTTCTTGCATTGCCAGATTTCATGTAGCCATTTGTTTTGGAGTGTGATGCGTCAAGAGAGGGGATCGACGCAGTATTGAGGCAGGGAGGTCACCCTATAACATTTGAGAGCCGGAAGCTGCTTCCACACGAGAGGTTGTATTCCATATATGACAAGGAGATGTTGGCCATCATGCATGCATTGGCTAAGTACCGACAGTATTTGGTAGGCAACAGTTTCAGGGTGAGGACTGATCACAACAACCTCAAGTTCTTTTTGGAGCAAAAGCAGCTACAAGAGAGGCAGCAGAAGCGGATTAGTAAGATCCAAGCATATGACTTTGATATTGAGTATGTCAAAGGTAAGAATAACATGGTAGCAGATGCCCTTTCACGTAGACCAGCCACGTTGTCTCTTATGAGCTTGGATACAGATTGGACGGCTCGACTCTTAATAGAGTACTCCAAGGATAGATTTGCATGTGAGTTTCTGGATGGGCAGGTGGTAGATGATAGGTACAGGGTGGTCGATAAGATCATCTACTGCAGGGACCAGATCTTCTTGATTGAGGGGTCTCAGCTCAAGAAGAAGATACTCCAGGCATCACATGATTCCACATTGGCAAGACATCAGGGTTTGACCAAAACCTACAGGGTCGTTAGGGAGAGGTTCTCATGGAAGGGCCTCAAGGAGGACGTACGCCAACACATCCGGGAGTGTGATGTTTGCCAGAGGAACAAGGGAGAGATGAGCCATCCTGCAGGATTATTGCAGCCTCTTCCCATTACGGAGGGAAAATAGGAGAGTATTTCGATGGATTTCATCACAGGGTTGCCCGTGGTATAGGGCAAGGGTTGTATCTTTGTCGTTGTTGATCAACTGACGAAGTACGCACATTTCTTTGCCATATCCGCACACTATACAACAACACAGGTGGGCGAGTAGTTCTTCAGCGGGATCTTCAGGTTACATGGTCTTCCTAAGACCATCGTCAGTGACAGGGACAACTGTTTCATGGGCAGGTTTTGGCAGGAGATTTTCCAATTGGTGGGGACGGAGTTGACACCGAGTGCTAGCTATCACCCATAGACGGATGGATAGACGAAGATAGTTCACAAGTGGCTGGAGGGATACTTGCATAGCTATGTCAGTGGGCAGTGGCGAGCATGGTTGAAGTGGCTGCATCTGGGGGAGTACTGCTACAATACTTCGCATCACATGTCCATTGATATGTCACCATTCTATGCCTTATATGGGTATCATCCTTTATCTTTTGTCGACGTGATGTTTGGTGATAGCAGGGCTCCTAGAGCTAAGATCTGGATCCAAGACAGTTAGGATATCCTCCGAGCTCTCAAGGATAACATGGCTACAGTGCAGAACCAGCAAAAGTTGTATGCCGACAAGGGTCGAGAGGAGAGGCAGTTCGAGGTAGGGGACATGGTCTACCTACGATTACAGCCATATCGACAGTCATCGCTGAAGCAGAAGGGGGCTGAGAAGCTCAAGCCCTGCTTTTATGGGCCATACAGGGTGATACGCAGGATTGGACAGGTTGCATATGAGTTGGAGCTGCCCCAAGGCAGCAAGATTCATAACATTTTTCATGTATCATGCTTGAAGAAGGCATTGGGGCAGCAGATGACTGTGACGGATGAGCTACCTCCCATGGATGATGAAGGGCATTTGGTATTGCAGCCGGAGGCTATCATTGACTCTAGGGAGAGACAATTGCAGAGCAGGACGGTCCGGGAATTCTTGGTGAGGTGGAAGAATTTTCCGGATGAGGATGCCACTTGGGAGAGTGAGGAGATCTTACAGCATCCATCACTTCAGTTACTTAAGGACAAGCAACCTTTTGCAAGGGGAGACTGTAGTATTCCTAATTAGCTATGACTAATTGGAATATTCGATTTTGTTCGATTTTTGCCTTCTATAGTTATTTGTAAATAAAAAAGTGAGGAAGGGGGAACATAACTCACTTTAGAATAAAAAGTCACTTCCTAGGTAACACAACATTGTGACTTAAGGGGGAACCAAGGGGGCTAAAGGGGGATGTAGTAATGGGGCCCATGCAGACACATGGAGGGAATGCACAGGAGGGAAGGAACACATGACAAGAAGGGGATCACGCAGGAGAAAGTGAGCCTAGGGATTGTGAGAGGGAGACGTTATAAAATAGAGAGGAACCCCCTCATTTGGGATCATTCTGGTTATGAACATTTGTGATAGTCATTTCGACTTAAAGCACGGTGGTTGTTGGGCTAGTCTGTAGCACTATTTAGTGAATTGAGTGTCTCCATTTAGAGATCTCACCCTTATCCCCGGGGGACTTCGAGTGCCTGATCAAGAAAGGTATTTCCTTTGGCATTCCAGTAGTAGATTCATCGGCATTTCAGTAGCAGTTTCATCAACATTTTAGCAGCAGTTTCATTAGCGTCTTTGAGGAACTGCACAGAACCCCAATGGGGTGATTTTCGAGGACCAGCCATTTCAGAAAAGATTTTTAGGATTTTCTAGGTTTTTTGAGTAGAGTGTGATTCCAGAGTTTCAACCTTTTCTAAGAAGGGGAGCAGCCCCAAATCCTCATTCGATTTCTAGTAGCAACAATAGCACGACAGTTTCCTAGCAGCTAGGATGCAGATCAATGTGAGGTCATTTGAGGAAAGCTTTCTGGGTTTTTCTGGGTTTCTTGAGTAGAGCTCGAATCCAAAATTTCACCTTTTTTCAAGGAGGGGAGCAGCCCCAAATCATCATTTTTTTTCTAGTAGCAGTAGTAGCACAGTAGCAACATCCATGCAGAGAGGCCATTCTTGTCATTCTGAGAGTATTTCTTCACTTGCCTTGTGCAAGTCGAGGTGCCATTTGTCTAATCACCTCTTGTACTCATTTATGGATTAGCATTTCTGACTGCATTTCTTGTGTATCTGCTTATCTTTCCGGTTTACATTGGTATATGTTGTTCCGCTGTTATTTTATCACTTTTGGATTGTTATATCATTTGCACATATTTGGTTGGAATTTTTGCTGGGGTTTGAGGAATATCCTAGGTTACGAATATTACACACCTGCTCTTGACAGCTGGTTGGAACCTTGACTCAAGTATCTAAAGGTTTCGAGAGGTACAGGAAGCCCGATTATCAAAATTGGGCATTTAGACATGCGTTTATGCATAATTTTCCTCCAGGATTTCAGTGATTTTGTCTGTTTTTAGAACTAGGCTCTCCATTTGTTAGCTATCTTCCAGAGTGGAGGTATAATGGTGTTTATGTAAAATCTACTTGTACTTCTTCTCTTTTCATGCCACTTAAAAAAGAAGCCCCCCGCACTATTGAGCCAGGATCAGAGACGTAGTCCAAATTGGTCGAACTCTGTAATTAAATCATTGTTTCTTGATCTCATTGATGATTATGTTTTTACTCTTTGTTTATAAGCTTATGTTTCATGATTTTTAATAAGCTTAGTTACATGTAATTTCGATTCATCTATAAGAAAAAAATATGGGATCACTCAACAACTCGAAAAATATGCTAGTATACTCTTCATCTGTCATAGAACCCATCCACAACTCATAAAAATCCTTAGCTCTGTCATCATAGTACCTTTCAAACAAGTACTACTTCTTTAAGAGCCTTTCCAATGCATGCCAAGTCAAATCCTCCTCATGTATACCCTTGAAATTCTTCACGTCTTCCCACCAAATATCTGCTTTACCTTTGAGACTGAAAGTGGTTATCTTTGCTTTCGTGTTTTCTAAATAGTCATGTAATCGAAAGAATTTCTTCATACCAAGCAACCATGCCTCAACGTCTTATGATTTCTTCATTTCTCCATCAAAGGTAGATGGCTTTTCCTTCTTAAATGCATCCAAAAATGATCCCCTATCACTCCTCTCATAATGATGACAATGATGATGATCATGATGCCCATAAAAACCAGGACTAGAATAGTACTAGTGTCGATCACCTCTCCTAACCAGAGTTTCCAATAGTCTGCAATATTTGATCATGTCAAATATATATGACTTGTGTCTACTAGGAGACATACTTCCATATGCCCCATTAGTCATGTCCATTTCTCATCTGAAGTGGTCCTCATCACTATACATCTGACAAACTCTGAAGTAGTATCACATTCACCTTTGTTTGTTTCTCTTGTGTCTGCATGATTTTTTCATTTTCTGCTTTGCAACTCCTTATTTCTTCCTCTGTGCTTCTCAATGTGTCTGCCAAACAAGAAGAGTGCTTCAGAGCATGTTGTGTATTTGATGCATAGGGAGATTCAACGTAGCGTACCACCTTGATAGCCATTAGATCTCTTTCCTACAAGGCATACTATGTTAGCTAGACAAAATCAAAATAAACCAATGTACCTTAGCATAATTTAGGGATGACACCTTGTCTGCAAGATCATCAAATCAACGTGATACATGTATAACATGACCATAACAACATATATACATATATAGGATAAGTGCATGAATGGATAAACATCATTCTAGCTAGGGTCCAGTCATTAATGCAAAGCCATATCAACAATGCATGTTGTGACCTCATGCGTGCCAACAACAATTAATCCATTGCACACATTTCGACATGCAATTATCAACATGCATAAGCATTGTCTTATCAACTAAACATACTTATAAACACATGTAGTCGAGCATAATTGATCAATTCTTGTAATCAACCTACAAGACTAATACATGTAATCAAAACAGTCAAGAATGCACCTAACATACAAGGATGTAGTCCAACAACATATAATCAACATGTAATTGACATAGAATCATATGAAACTAGTCATATACTTCCGATGATGCATCCCACAAAATCACATCAAGTTCCTCATGAAAACCTTACCACAATCATGATCAACATGATGTAATGCAACAAGCACATGATATGCAGGTGTAAGAGATAGACATGTAACTAACATGCATGCATGAATGAGAACCTTCACCCAAGGAGAGTGTAACCATGCCTTGATACCAATATGTAACACCCCCTCCTCCCAGGGTCACCCAAGCAACCAACCAGTCAGGGTAAACATGTGATGAGAGAGGCTACTATAAGGGATTCAACTTCCTTGTTGACCTTAAGGAAATGGAACTAATGAAACATATCAAACAAAACCATCCACATCAGCAACAACACCCTCAAGAGGCTTTTCACCCACTCAGACATCCTGGCCTTGGGTCCCATTAATGTTTTAAGGCTTTTAACTCAAGGTCACTCTCATGATATAGGCAAGAACATGACCAAAAACCCAAAGCTCATAGGCCTATGTGCTACCTACTGGAATTTTCTCAGCGGACCTATTCCAGGAACCCCAAGATTTGAGCCACTTTTCTAGCCCATAATATCAGCCTCTACCCAAAACTTTATACAATGTTCACAGTCCATTAAAGACATGATAACAATGTTGATAAATCAAAAATTAACCTCGGCACTAGGCCTGACCATCCCCAACCGGGACTGACATTTTGTCAAACGCTTAGCATCAATACAACCTACAAGTCTAGGATACAAGATAGAGCATAAATGATTAAAAGAACTTATGAAACACAACCATGAGGATCACCGCCTTCTCCATTGAACTATTATATAATCAATTAGGTCTTGCATCCATCCATTTAACAATTACAACAAAATACATTAAATAACCATGACCTGAATGAGTCATATAACCATGCTTATAACCAACATAAAACCATATAAATATCAGAGATATGACATCCATTTAATGTAAATATAAATCATTCCAAAAGTAAGAGAAATTATATTTTATTAATCATAAGAAAAGTCGACCAGGATCAAGGCTTCCACGTACCACCCAACCATACACATGGCTCAACCAAATCTCTATTTCAGCCAGTCATCTGCATGCCATATTCCATACATGAATGTGGGATCACATATAACAACCAATCCAAGAGTAAACAAGGGAATCCATAGGTTAAACCATGTCCACCCTCACCAAACCGTAATCACACCAAAACTGGTGCTCTGATTACAACCAAACTAAACTTGCAATGTCATCAAGAATCCATCGCTATCCTTGAGGAATTTTCTGTCTCATTGTCTCTTAGGCTTTACTACAATCCAATCCTAGATCACTAGGCCCTAAACCAAGACCAATCTCTCAAGTTGTACTGTAATCCAAACCTAGATCACTAGGCCATAAGCCAAGACTTCTGCCTCAGTCTTTACTGTGTATTCTGCCAAACCTAATCAAGGGATTTCTAGGCCTTTGGGAATGAACCCTCAGACCACCTCCACCCTCGATTTCGAAATCCATTCGGAAAACCAAAGCTCAAGACCGAGATAAACATCCCAACACCATGACATATGGAAAAATGAAAGGCTAGGCTGAAAACCAATTTCATAACCCAGCAAAACCATGCCACCAAAATGCAAAGCCATGCATATTCAACACATCTAGGAAATCACTCATGCAAAATTTTACTTGCAATTATTCCTACTGAAGTTTCTTGAATCCTACTTTACATTCTTGGGTCCTTTCTTTCCTTCCTTTTCCTTTGCTTATTTTTGTTCCTTGATCCAAACTAAAGTGCTCCAAGAAAACTCCAAGTGACCAAGAGTGAGAGAGAGAGAGACGAATGAGAGAGCTCCAAACTTGCACTGAAAAAGGTTAGAAAAAGCTTTCCCACTAATCCTCAAAAGCATTTTTATGAATGAGGCCTCTAATTTCTTCATTTTCCATTATTTTACTTAAATTTCATCCTCACATGCAACCTGTGACCTTTCACCTTACGTTTCTCCTAAGTTCCTTTATTTTCATAAATAAATGTGCCAAAAATTCTTTTTCCCTTTCAATTCCTTTGCCATTTTTCCTTCGTCAAAACACACATCCAGTGATGCCCACTAGGATATCTTTGCCCATCATTCAATTTGGAATAAGTGTCCCTTAACCGTGGTCATATTTTTCCTTTATTAATTTTTATTACATGAACTTTTCGCGAGGCCAGTTAGATTAACTTAGGTAATTTATATATCACAAATACGTATTGTTTTCCATTTCGATTAAATTTACTTCACAGAAAAATATTTTAACTATGATGTAATTTTACATCATTTATATATCCTAAATGCTTATTAAATTTTACTTAGCTAAAGTTTACCTCGCAAAAAACATTTTAACTATAAGATCAATTTATATAATTGATATATCTAAGGTACTTATTAATTTCACTTGGATAAATTTTACCTCACACAAATGTAGTTTAACTATCATATCAATTTAGATGATTCATATTTTTTAAATCCCTTATATTTTTTACTTTAAGAAAATTTTGTTGGCATTATGATACAGGTGTTGTCCTTGATGGAAACTCACTCAGATGATAGATCATAGTGTAGTAGGTCAAGAGAGAGGTATACGCAAGTTAACCTTGATGAAAGTGCGTATACACATGGGTTAGCAGAAGAAAAGTGGTGTATATGTACACACGTAGGTTCACAGAAGGAAAGGAGCATACATGTTGGAAAACTAAGTTTTGGCCCGTGGTATTTGGTCCATGGTATTTGGTCTGAAATGTTGACCCTAGGTACTGGGTCCAAGGTATTGGTTCTACGTTGTTTTGGACCGTGGTATTGAGAGAGGCGTAAATCTATATAAGGAGAAGACCATTAGGCCAAGAGGTGCAAGAGTGCAAGTGATGAATATCTTATGAAGTATGAGATCTAGTATGTTGGTTATGGGTTTGTGATGCTTTGCTTGATCTGAACTAAGGAGCCACCTATGCGGTTGATAAAGCTTGATGGACCAGGATCATGAAGACTAAAATGCATTATCATTATATGTTATGATCATGAATAGATTTGAATACTGACACATGTCTTATCCTTTATATCTTATGTTTAGGGTATATCTGAAGTTGAAAATTGCAGCGAAGGTATAAGTAATTATTTTTAGATCTATATGTGGCTTCTCTCTAGTGAAAGGGCGTATACATGCTGGTTTGGAATAGTCAAGTAGCGTATACATTATGAGATTTGATATTTCAGGTTGCTATTAGTTCTAATGGTTGTTGCAGAGTTTTGGGCTCTAGTCTAGGTTCCAGTGACTATGTTTTGATGAGAGGGTTTCATTGATTCAGTTGTTGGGTGATTCAGAGTTAATAATTGTATTTTTGTAGAGATTGTTTTGTATTTATGGATCCAGTCTGAAAATTTGTGAAATTTGGTCCCTGGAAGAAAAGAGAAGGTTATAGCCTTCTGTAGGTCAGCACCTATGTACTAGTACATTAGCTAGTACAAGAGCTAAGGGGGTTGTAGCTCCCTTCCAGGAGAAGCTGGAGAACGAGAGAAGGTTGTATCCCTCTATAGGTAGAATCTTGCATACTGGTATAAGACTGCACTGATATAGAAATATTGTAAAAATAGGTTTCTTATTAAAAGAAGATAGAGACGAATTACAGCAGGTGGTTTTCACCCACATTGGGTTCCACCTTATATCATGGTGTTCGTGTGTGCTTCTTATGTGTGACCATCTGTTCTGTTTTACTGCACTTTTTTACTATTTATATGGTTAATAATGTTATGATGCACTCATTAAAGATCAACTAACTAAATCATATGTTTACTGGATATATGCTAGTTGCATTAAACGCAATTGCAAATATATGCGGGCATCCTTAACTGAAGTAGCATATATGAATCTAAGTAATAAAATGAAAAAGTGTTTGATTTTCTAATACTGATTCACCCCCCCTCTCAATATTATTTCCAAAAATCGAAATCAGAGCAGGTCCTTTAGAAGAACCTTGATCGCTTGAAGGAAGATCCATCAAGATGAGTGGTCACAAAAGAGAGGGATCCATCACACCATTAATCCTCAATGGGAGCAATTTTGTCTACTGGAAGATAAGAACCACAGCATATCTACAATCGCTTGAAACAGATGTATGGGGAGTTGTGGAAGGAATATATGCATATCCATCAGCAACTCCTACAAATATAGCAGATAGAAAGCAATATGAACACAATGCCAAAGTTGTTACTATCTTATTGGGAAGTTTGTCACAATCAGAATTTCTCATGGTCATGTAGTTCAAAACAGCTAAAGAAATATGGACAAAATCATTTTGAGATACGAAGGAGATGACCAAGTGAAATGGGCTAAGCTTCAAACTCTCAGAATACGGTATGAAACTCTTAAGATGCATAGTAATGAAAGCATATCTAATTATTTCCTGTGTATAGATGAGATTGTCAATTGTATGAGGAATCTAGGTGAAGAAATTAAGGAAGTTGTCTTAGTTGAAAAAGTTTTGAGATCCTTTTCTTCTAAATTTGAATCCAAAGTGTCTGCCATAGAATAAAAGGAGGATCTGCAGAAAATCACTATGACGTAGCTACATGGAACCTTAACTGCTTTCGAGATGAGAAAAGGAGGACCATCAGATATGAGAGAAGCTGCATTTAAAGTATTAGCAAATGGAAAAGAAAAACTTAGTGAATCAGGATACATTTCAGAAGAAGAATATGATGTAAATTTTGTCAAGAATCTTGAATGGGGATTTGGAAGGTTCAAAGGTAATCAACCTTTCAAATGCTTTTCATGTGGTAGAGTTGGTCACTACCCTGCTAGATGCCCTCATAACAAAGAAAATATGTATGAAGAAGGTAATAGAAGTTATTATACTCATGATAAAAGTAACGAATCATCCAATAGTGATGAAGACATTAGAGTTCTCATGGCATATGAAAATAAGTACGTAGAAATAGAAGAAGTTACCAGATTAAAGGAACAGCCGAAGAGAGTAACCAAAGTAAGGGAGCAACTGTAGGATGTAGTAAAAGGTAAGAGTATAAAAATTCAGAGACTTGAATCTAAGATCCTCTCTCTAAAATAAGATCGTGAAGAAGAAGAAAATGAAGTGCTCAAATTAAGGCAACAAGTGGAAGAAGGAAGAAGAGTTGAAGAAAACATAAGGAAGCAATATCTGGAAAAGGAAGAACAAAATTAGGTTGAGGTAAATATCTTAAAAGGTAAATTAGAATAAAAGAATGAACTGTTACGATTTCAAGACAGTACCAATATTTTGGATGATATTCTTAGTAGTTAAAGATCCCCTGCTATCAAAACTTGTCTTGGTTTTTATGAAACCGTCGAAGGTGAATCTAGCTCACAGGGTGAGGAAAGGAATTCTAATGCAAAATATGAAATGATCAATGAAGAGATAAATGGTCAACCCTAGCAACAACCAAGGAAAGTAATGCTTCAAAGAAGATCTTTTTCTCCTAACTATGGAAGTGATAGTCGGTTATTTCCTCAAATGAATAATGTTGAATGTTATGTATGTCATAACTTTGGACATATTGCAGCTAGATGTAGAAGAAAAATGGGTCAAGACCATCACACGGAAATATCATCACACTCCAGGTACTTCGAGGGATATTGTTTTGCTTGCAATATGTTTGGTCACAAAGCCATTGACTGCTATAGGAGGAATATGGAACATGTAAGATGTTATGCGTGTAACAAGTTTGGGCACAAAGTAAAGGAATGCAGGAGCAAAATTCAAACTCCAAATCAAGAGGATCATACATCATCGCAATTCTAGGTATTGAAGAAGATAGAATTAGAGACAGAAATATGTGGGATAACTCAGTTAGTTGACATAACAGACACATGGGAAACTAAAAGTGTATACCTTTAGTATTCCAATTTTCATACGCAAATATTATGAAGATAAGTCACGTATATACGAGAGTTATAGGCTACAAAGTCGCATATATGGAGATCTGAAGAAAAAGCAGCAGAACAAACTCAGGAAATAGTTCGGTCATGGTATATGATGGTTGACACAAGCTTAAGGGGAGCATATGCTTCTAATAATGCATTGTTGGCATTATGCTTAGAAGTCTTTGGTGATGATGCTTATTGACACATCTTGCTACTGATTGTTGATTGACTAAGAAAATGGATTGCAGGTTACAGGTCTGGATGCTAGTGACAGATGCTTATGGTGTATGATAACTGCTAATAACTATCATGGTCTTGTTTAGGTCCTTGGCCTTTGTGAGTCATATGATGTATTTTGTTACCCCACTATGTATGGGATGGTTGATGTAATGTTTCTTGTTTTTGAGTCATGTATAAACATTTGGTATATCCTCACTTAGTTGGGTGGATGGGTCAAAACTGGTGTATTCCCACTTGGTTGGGTGGATGAGTAAAAAATGGTGTATTCCCACTTGGTTGGGAGATTGATGTATGTATAGAGCCATGCAGACCTTGCATGTGCTCAGGGGAGCCTGGACGGATTGGTACATATACAAAGGGCAAGCTCAATCAGAGATTTCAGCAGTTACTCAAGGGGAGTATCGACAACAGAAGATATACCAAGGGAGAGAACTTCTTAGTCTGCCCTTTGCCCTTGATGTCAAAGGGAAAGAGTGACTCGGTTTAGTGGTTTCCATCAAGTCCAAAGGGGGAGATTGTTGGCATTATGATACAGGTGTTTTCCTTGATCCCAATTCACTCAGAGGTATGATACAAGTGTTCTCCTTGATGGCAACTCACTCAGATGACAGATCGTAGTGCAGCATGTCAAGAGAGATGTATACGCAGGTTAACCTTGATGAAAGTGCATATACATGTGGGTTAGCAGAAGAAAACTGGCATATACATACACACGCAGGTTCATAAAAGGAAAGGCGCGTACATGTTGGAAAACTAAGCTTTGGCCTGTGGCATTTGGTCCATGGTATTTTGGTATTGGTCCATGGTATTTGGTCTGAAGTGTTGACCCCAGGTATTGGGTCCAAGGTATTGGTTCTATGTGGTTTTGGACCATGGTATTGAGAGAGGCCTAAACCTATATAAGGATAAGATCATTGGGCCAAGAGGTGCAATAGTGCAAGTGTTTAATATCTGATGAAGTATGAGATCTAGGATGCTAGTTATGGGTTTGTGATTCTTTGATTGATCTGAACCAAGGGGGCACCTATGCGGTTGATAAAGGTTGATGGACAAGGATCGTGAAGACTAAAATGCATTATCATTATATGGTATGATCAAGAATAGATCTAAATACTGACGTATGTCTTATTCTTTATATCTTATGTTCTGGGTATATCTGAAGTTGAAAATTGTAGCGAAGGTATAAGTAATTACTTTCAGATCTGTACACGGGTTCTCTCTGGTGAAAGGGCATATACACGCTGGTTCGACACAGTTAAGTAGCATATACATTATGAGATTTGATATTTCAGGTTTTTGTTGGTTCTAGTGGTTGTTGCATAGTTTTGGGCTCTGGTCTGTGTTCTGGTGACTGTGTTTTGATGACAGGGTTTCATTGATTCAGTTGTTGGGTGATTCAAAGTTAATAATTGTATTTCTATAGGGATTGTTTTGTATTTATGGATCCAGTCTAAAAATTTATGAAACATGGTTCCTGGAAGAAAAGAGAAGGTTGTAGCCTTTTGTAGGTCAACACCTACGTACTAGTGCATTAGCTAGTACAAGAGCTAAGGGGGTTGTAGCTCCCTTCCAGGAGAAGCTAGAGAATGAGATAAGGTTGTAGCCTTCTGCGGGTAGAAGCCTGTGTACTGGTATAAGACTGCACCAACACAGAAATATTGAAAAGAAGTTTCTTAATAAAAGAAGATAGAGGCGAATTGTAGCAATGGTTTTCACCCACCTTGGGTTTCCACATTCTATCATAGTGTTCGTGTGTGCTTCTTATGTGTGATGATCTATTTTGTTTTACTATACCTGTTTACAATTCATATGGTTAATAATGTTCTAATGGACTCATTGAAGATCAACTAACTGAATCATATGTTTACTGGATATACGCTAGTTGCATTAAACACAGTTGCGTATATACACATTTATCCTTAAATGAAGTAGAGTATATGAATCTGAGTATGAAAATTAAAAAGTGTTTGATTTGCTAATATTGATTCACCTCTCCCTCTCAGTATTATTTCCAACAAATTTAACTCACACAAAAACATTTTTAACTACCTGTTGTAGCGACTACAACCACCCTTCAAAATTTTGGCATGCACCTAATTTCGGAGCTTCCCTTGAGAGTTTCACTTGATGAATGCACACACTCAGGTTCACTCCATGAGCTTGTCTGAGTCTTACCATTTGCTTTGCTTGTTCATGTCACCAAATCTTGCATGTTAATGTCAAAGTCATGCTTATGACCATGTTCTAGTTATGCTCAAACTCTTCATTTCATGTGTACTTGTTGTGTTCGCTAGGAAAGCATCTGTCATACTCACACCCAAAGTCACATCCATTGTCACACAAGCATCACCATGGTCGATCAACGATCAATCACGAGTGTCATGCTTGTTTCTTGCACCATTGGTCAGTCATGTTGAACATGTGTGTCTGGTTAGTTTGAGTTAGTTTTTCGTCAAGTGATGTTGGTGTGTGTTTGTAATATCACATTTTCATCTTTCACTCATTCACACACTTAGTCATTTTGCTGAGTTCTGAGGACTGGACATCCCTCTGACAACTAAACGATCACTCTACCATTGACTCGATCGACTGTCACCCAAAATAGTGCAGAAGCATCAAGCAAGTCTTTTGAAGCTGTGTTTCCTCTAAGCAATTCGGTCAACCTTCGTGCTCGCCACCCAGAGATTTGGACCAAGAAACCACCCTAAGACTAACTCCACTTAAAAATTGTGTAAGGCTACTAACCTTTTCCATTCTACTAACTAAGTAAATTCCACATACAGGTTCTAGAGACACCAGGTTCCTTCCTTGTCTCCCTCAGGAAATTGTGCATTTTTCCCAGTTAGTCCATCCCATAGTCAACTAGCTACTCATCCAGGAAATTATGCATTTTTCATGAGCAGGCCCTTTACAACCCAGTAGTCCACTAAAATAAAAAATGTGCATAGATGATCAGCAGGCTGACCTCCTAGCATTAGTGAAAATTCTCTCGCCAGTAGCTCTCAGCAGTAGGCTTACGGTTCCCTCTAGGAATTACACATTTTCTGTTGCCAAGCTCTTTGTAGCTAACTATATTTTCCCGTTGTTAATTGTGCAGTTTCTTCTGCCAGTGACCCAATATCTAGCTACCAATTCCCTCTAGGAATTTCCCAATTTTGGCTGCCAGGCTCCCAACTAGTTCCTCAAAAAAAATTACTTAATTTCTGCTTGTTGATCCTCCATGAAGCCAAGCTTGTTTGTCCAGAAAATTGTGCAAATTTTGTTGTCAAGCCTCTACTATCTGATCGTTCCGAAAAATGCACAAATTATGTCTACCTTGCCTTCCTATAGCCCAGACTATCCCTCCCAAAATTTGGGCATTTTTTCCTTCCAGCTGAGCCAGACCTCGCGGACAGTCACTGTTGACTTGGATTTCCCATTTTCATCACACACTGACTCTTGCGTAGTTTTCATCAGTAGTTCCCAGAGCCATCATCCTGCCCTGCAAGCATCCTTCCTCTTTCAGTCAACTACATCCAAAATAATGATGTGTCACAACAAGCTAGGAATATTTTTTGGATTTGATGTCGTCTTGTTATGAGCGACTGCATGTACATGTACACTAACAAACATGGTGCAACGATGAATGGGGTGAATGAAGGGAGCACATGTATAAGGATAGGTTCACGAATGAACAAACAAATGATGCATGTGAAGATATGTGATCGTGAATGGATGATCATGCAAATATGTGTTCACGAATGAACGGATGAGAAAACATGCAAGATGTTCTCATGGACGGAAAAACAGACGAACATGCACCTCTCGTGAACAGATAAGCCTATCAATCCTTCCAACATACAAGCAAGGAGCAACACGCCAAAGCAAAATCAAGTGAATCAATGACCATCGAAGACTCTACGCACATTGCCATGTGGAGGTGAAGTTGTGACACACCATGAAGACATCCATCACCTAACAACACTGCAGCTTGACATGCACTCTAGCAGCAGCATGAATATACCAGCATTGTCATGTCAACTTGTGTCATGAGTCATGTTGTGCACTTCTATACTATGGGCCATGTTGTCAATCAATGTAATGTAAC
>APFE030447160.1:165949-184760 GCA_000404065.3 Pinus taeda
AGTGCCCATTTCTTGTAGCAACTTATTCATATTTATCTTCAATTCGTCCATGTCTGTCTTCAAATCTATCTTCAAATCATCCATCCTAGCTTCCACGTCAATCATCTTAACTTCTACCTCTTTCTTTGAACAATCCATCTTAGCTTCTACACCTTTCTTCAAACCATCCATCTTATCTTCTACATCTTTCTTTAAACCATCTATCTTAGATTCTCTTCCTTTTTGTGTAAGGGACAGTTGTTGCACTTAGTCTTGTAATTTTGATATATCATGTTTCATTTCTTCCTCTTCTTGATGAGTCATGCTAGAGCTTTCAGGTTCCTTAATAGGTTCTTGCATTTTCTTTCCTTTGGGCATCAGTTATCGATAATAATGCTCTACTATTCCCTTTGAATTCCTTCAAAATAAATTTTCAAACCAAGCTTAAGCAAAAATTTAAGAAAATCTACACACCTTTTTTCACTTTGAAGGAGCTCGATATTGCCTCTTATGTATCTCTGTACTTTCTGATCATCTAGTTCTGAATTTGTGACCTGTAGTAGCCCTCTGTGTCCTCTTTCCAATGCCACAAGTCTGACCCAAATTGGATTCTCCAAGGAAGATTTATGCGAACTCTCCCATAGTGACTTGATTATAGACTAGTTCAGTAGAGCGAACTTGTACGACGTGCCACGAGTCACTGTTTCCACCTTAGCATCTGAAAAATGCATACAAAAAACTACAGTCTGTCCTCTCTTTGTACCTTCTTACTAAATTTCAATCCGATACCCGGAGAGAAAGTTATGATGATTTTTCCCAAGTCACCTGTTTGGAATGTAATTCAAGAGTCTGCAAAAAGACCAACTTCCTCAGATCATATCTCCGCAAATACAGCGCGAACAGCTCTGAAATTTGGACCCAAGATTCAGAGAGATTTCTTCTCAAATGATTTTTTTTTGTGACTTCTGAAACATCATAGAAAAGAAGTTATAGCGAACATTCCACGATGACTTGTTTGGAGCAGCGAAACCCTAGAATCCAAAACTCTGATACCAAATGTTATGAAACCAACTCAAGAAAAGATAAAAAAGATAGATCAACGCCTTAGAATTCAGCCTCTTCAAGGGGGAAACATCCTTTACATTACATAAATTAACAATTCTTGGATGATTCAAATGACAAAACCTCCTTTCTATCTATAGGAGTCTAAGGAGTCACAATATAATCTAGCCGACCTAACAATAATAATATAAAGGCACAAAAATAACAATAGAGGGATTCTATGGGGCACAGCAATAACAATATGGGGGAAATAGGGGCACAACAATATTAATAAGGGCTATAACTACAATAGTAATGGGGTAATCACTAGCATTATAGGGACCAACAGGGTTAGTGATGTATGGTGTAATGATGTGTCTTGGAACTTTCACTTAATTCATAATCCTGCTAATAGGCCAACATGTTTTCACACATGTATTG
Source organism: Pinus taeda (assembly GCA_000404065.3). NCBI lineage: Eukaryota > Viridiplantae > Streptophyta > Pinopsida > Pinales > Pinaceae > Pinus > Pinus taeda. The sequence goes on from APFE030447160.1 coordinate 167,411, forward strand.
TAATTGTTGTAAGAATAATATTGAACACTTGTAATGCATGTTGCTTTAACCTGTGTTGAACACTTGAGCTATTTCATTTGTTGTAATACGTAATTGTTTAAGGAAAATGTGTTTTATATGTTGTTAACATTGTCATGCCCATGGTGGCTACCACCCAAACATCAGAAAAAAATTTCACATAAAAATTGTTGTAACAACCATTGCACTCATGTGGACTAATTGAGTGAGTGTTGTATTTGTTATCTTACCTTGTGTGTTGTGACTGCCACATCCGTGTGGACTACTCCTATTCTGCACGTCCTATTGTGTTGTGTGTTCTTAGCTGAGTTGCGACTTCACCCCAACCAACTTGGGACTCATTACCACCCTATCCCTCTACAGTGAAAGGACCATTAACACAAGTAACATTAGCAATCACCAGGCATGCAAACCTCACTTCTAGAAGATGAAGAAGACTAGTCTTTTTTGTTGACATGCAACGGTTGAGGAATATCCTTAAGACAATGGAAACTGGGCCATCATACTAGATGGGACTCCCACACGAAATGATGTGAGCTCTAGTTGGGACTTCATACCAGGGTCATCCCCTGAATGTTGACGTGTCCTGTACTGTCCACATTTCTGGTGCTAGAACGAGGGTATCCAGTTGTATATGGCTGAACATCCTCTCACAGTCATTCATCAACCATCTGGTTGAGGCAGTAATTCGCACTACCTCTCACCTACATGTGACTTTGCAGTTAGTTACTCCTCACCTCCAAGGATTGAACAAAAATTTTTATATCATCAACTTTGCTCCATCCATCCCATCACTCGCGACTTCGTGAAAGCAATCAGACTAATCCCAGGCATAGAACATCCTCCATATGTGTCAAGAAATCCAAAAGCCACTGCTACAGGAGTTGTTGTATCATTGGTGGAAGAAGGAGTCCTTGCCACACTTGAAGGTCTGGTAGAAGTTATTGAAGATGGATATGAACCTCTGGTCTAATGGAAAGGTGAACAAGACACTCTTGTGATATTGAGATCAGACTCTGGTACAACAGGTGAAGGAGAAGGCCGTGGAGGAGGTGGAGGCGGAGACGAACCAATGGGCTGAGAGCCAGAACCGTTAGATTCTAAAAGAGAGGAAGATGATGATGAAGAAGAAGAGATCGCTAACCCAAATATAGAATTGATGACTTAGGGACTGTTGGCTCTCCCGGCTGTTTGCATAGGATTACGAAGCAAACAGAGAGAATGAATATCAAGTTCAACCTTGATAGCACGGTGAAGGCAGAATATCATTTGGACAATTTCTACCTGCAGCTGGAGACCCTTGAGGTACGACATGAAGATGAAGCTTGTAGATTATTCTCATGTACCTTGGATGGTCACACAGTTGCATGGTATCACAACCTTCCACCAAACTCCATACAAAACTAGGGTGCATTCAAATGCTTGTTCCTTGAAAATTTTGTTGGACAAGATCCCAACTATTATACTGAAAGAATTTGGTAGCTTGAATATGGAGGGGAAAGAAAAGGTAAAAGACATCATCTAGAGGTTTACACACATATTGAACAAATCTTTGATGGACACCAAACCTCGTGACTCCATCACTGTTGATTACTACACATCCGCACTGCTAACCAGCATTGTGTAGTTCATCAAGCGAGCTCCGAACCCAACATTCCTGGAAACCAGCGAAGAGGCTATTGTTGTCGAAAAATACCTACACACGATTGGAGCCATCAAGGATGATGAACCAACAAAGAACTCTAGATACAGGAGAAGGAAGTCCCAAGCAATGGTGAGCAAGGATAGAGATAAGGAAGAAAATGATATTGAATCACTCACTCGCCTCGTCAAGAACGTAACAATGGAAATGTTTGAGCTTAAACAACCAAAAATGGACACATCTGGAAGCACCCATCTACCTAGACAAAGACAAGGAAGCAGCTCGCTAGGAAACAGCTAGTCTACTCAAAAAATATGCAGAGCTCTATGTTTAATGTCGATCAGCATGAAGATCCTCTGCTTTGTTCATTTCACAAAGAACATCATATCGAGAACTTTTATTCTGACTGGAAGCGAGTCACAAACTTAGTATACAGTAATACACTCGATGTAGAAAGCAGTATGTAGGAGCAGTGAGATGATAGAGATAAGGACGAAGGTATTGCACCTGATGAAGCATCAAGTTCAGGGCATGTGGTGAACGCATATTAGTGCTCAAAAGTAATGCCAAAGACAAACACGAATAAGTAACCCCCGATACAAAATGACCATTACAATTTTAGGATTAAGGGGGCTCCCCTTATGCTTGGGAAGTACAAGAAAGGATGAGACTACTAATGAGGAAGGTTGATCTAGAGCTACCCCAAAGCAGAAAACACAAATCAAATCTAGGAAGGTAGCAACAAGCAAGAGTACCTCCATGAGCAAAAAACTGTAGAACACGTTACTGGACAATGCGAACATCAGTCCTACCCTGAACATCTCTATGAGTATTCCACCTCTAGAGTACAATGGTATAGATGACATGAAGAAAAATTGAGTGAACATTCTTTTGCTTGAGTTAGCTAAGATATAGAGCCAGTGAAACATCTTGCTGTGTGCATTGGGACATACAGCAACGGATAGGATAGTCTCTACTAGGAAGTGAGAAAGCACACCTCCCAGATCACTTTCTACATTGCTTAACACACTCTGGATGCAAGAAGAAAACTCAAGTTTCCCTCCATTCCTACTATAGTCTGAACTTTTTAATTGCAATGTTCACAACACCTTGTTAGATTTTGGCACGGCAGACAACGTCATGGAACTCTCCATTGCGAAAAATATCAATGCATAATGGAGGAAGACCTCCATGCATATCGTCAAACTTGATCGAACATCAACACCAACCTTTAGTGAACTACGAGACGTGATCATTTGACTATCTCATGATAGTTGAGTCCACCAATGCATCAACATAATTTTTGTGGACATACCATAAGCATGCGGTCTACTACTCCGTAGAGACTGGTCCAGCAAGCTATACGGAAAATTTTCTGTAGACTAGTCACACATGTGGCCTATGTACAAGGGAAAATGCAACCAAATCTAGATAGTGTTCGAGAGGTATATGAAGCATAATTTCACTTTCCTTAACGGTGAGAATGAACCATTGGCCTTCACAAAACTCATGTTTGGCAACTGCCTCCTAGAAACAACATTGGAGTGTTATCCTGCATGGCTAGCTCCAACCCTACTAGACATGAAGTTAGGACTCCTTCCTTTCCCAACTGATGGTAATGAAACATGTAGAGTACATTGTACCAATAGTAGTAGTACAATAGCAAGAGTAGTAGTAGGAGTACTATCATGTCGAACGGTCCGTGTAAAGACAAGATGTGTGCAATGGATTTTGATGAATCATATACATATGACATCTCAAGGAACGAGTATATCTCGATCACCGAACACAACAGGAATTTCATGATTTCAAGCTGCTTGAAATTTGAGTGCATAAACAACATTGCTGAGTATGAAGGACTTGTGTTGGGCTTACAAATGACCTTCAGCCTCAAATTAGTCACACTCAAAGTGATACTACACCTCGCGAACAATGTTTATGGTTTCAAGGGCACAAAAATTAGTGAAGGTAAGCACGAGCAGCCCCTAAAAGGTGCGGCTGAGAGAAAGAAAGGCAACCCCATTCCTAATGGTGGGGTTTCTCTCAACAAGCTCTATGGTTTGCAAAAATTTTTGTCAAGGGCCAAGAAACAACGAAAGACATAGGACCACTGCTACGAATGACCAGAGCAGCTTGAGAACTAATCACGATCCAAAGATGGTTAGTCTCGGTAAGAATTGTACACTGCAACACCAAAAAGTCTGTAACTACATGATCAAACAGTACCCGAATGTGTCTGCATGGGTAGATGATGACTTGAGTTCACACGACAAGTGAATAATCCAACATGGGATTCTAGGTAAATGAGGAGCCAAGCTATTGTAGCCAAATCTAGGTAAAGAACATATGTCATTTGAACTCCTCATATAGAAAAATTTCACTAAGATTTTGGATGTTTGGGTTACTCATAAAGTTCGTCATCATAAATTGATCTATAATTTAAGCTCTACATGAAAGAAATCCAAGGAAATTTTCTTATGCATTGATTTCAGAAACTTGAACCGCTGCTAGAATAAAAATAATTTCCCGGTGCCATAATATGATCCTATGTTACACGTACTATCTGAAGCCATGGTGTCATCTTCATTTAAAGGGTTTTTCAAATACCACCAAGTCCCAATAGTGAAACCCTATAGCCTAATATTGATCCGCGAGAAGCTTGTTGCAAACACATCGTCTGTAATCACATGACGTGAGGGTTGACAACCTTTTTGTCAATGGCCAAGATCTCGAGAATTGCTTCTAGTAGGTCAGGTTGCCCGATGACATGTACATAGTCTACTTATTGCTTGTTGTCTTCATCTTGTTTCCTTTTCTTACTATCTTTCTTTTTTATGCTTACTATTTTTGTTCATGTTCGTTTTGTTTGTTGATATATTACTATTTTTGTTTCCGGAAATAACTGTTGCCAACTACTACATTTTGGCTTTTGAATAGAGTATGTGGCTGAAATTCAAAGAAACTTGTGACACTGCAACACTTGGATAGTATTGTGTCCATCTTCTCTGTGTTTGGTTATAAACTTCAGCTGATGAAGTCTTGACAGAAAATACAAACTGTCAGCAAGGGAAATTTTGGTTCAACCATGAACCTATGTCCACACTGGGAATCCGCATGCCCCTACTCGGCCTTCTGCTTTGTGTGTTCAAGCTCATCCAACTAGTAGAAACAGAGAAGGGGAAAATCTAAACGAGGAAACCTATGCCATAGGTATTACATGCTTCTCTGAAGGAACAACCTCTTCTTCTCTCAATAAGTGAGGATGCCTCTTCCTCTCCAAAAATAAATAAGTCCTTATGCACATTCCTCTTTGTCAGGCCAGGTAGTAACTCCATAAATTAATTCATATTTTATTCCTTCAGGTTGGTCTTTATTATATACACAATGGATAGACTGTTCACTTCATTTCCTGATGACTGTTTATATTTCTTATTATTTATTTACGTTAATTACATTCATCCAATCTTGATGATTAGGTGTCAAAATTCCCTCCCTTAATATGAAGGGATGTTGGTGAGTCCAAGCATCATTCTAAATCATTCAAGCTTTTCTCTTCCAAGGTCTTTGGTGAAGATGTCTGCAATTTGCGCATTAGTGGAACAATGATGGAGATGAATTGTTTTGGCCTCAACATGATGTTGAATTAGATGATATTTAGTAATGATGTGCTTCATTCAATCATTGTAATTTGGGTTCTTGGCAAACTTTATTGCAGAGTTATTGTCAATCATGAGTGGAGTTGATTGTACTTGTTTTGCCTACAAATATTCAAGAATTTTCTTGAGCCACACAATTTCTTTTGTTGTCTCAGCTGTTGCCACATATTCTGCTTCTGTTGTGGAATCTGTTGCAACTAATTTTTTGTGTGATCTCTAGGAGATAGGTCCTGATCCAAGGCTCATAGCATATCCTGAAGTAGATACCCTAGTTGCTTTGTCTCCATCGAAATCTGGATCAGAGTATCCAATCAAGCTAAAGTCATCTACCCGTGTATACTTGATTCCAATGTCTTGAGTTCCCTTCAAGTACCTTAGAACGATTTTTGCAGCAAACCAATGTCCCTCACATGGCTTTTGCATAAACCTAGAGAGGATTCGAACAACAAACAAAATTTCTAGTCTGGTAGTAGTTACGTAGTTGAGACTTCCTACAAGCTGTCTATACTTTGTTGCATTGTCAAATTCCTTTCCTTCAATAGATGTGAGCTTTAAGTTTTGTTCCATTGGAGTGGTAAGAGGATTGCATTCTTTCATGCCAAACCTATTCAATAGATCTCCAATTTACTTCTTTTGAGAAAGAAATATGGACTTTGGATGTTGAGTTACTTCAATACCAAGATAGTAATGAACATAGCCCAAATCAGTCATTTCAAAACTTTTCCCCAATTCCTTCTTTATGGATGCAATGTAGCTTTCATTATTCTCTATCATAAATAGATCATCTACATATACCACAATATATACAACTATTTTACCAACTTTCTTGATAAATAAAGTTGCATCATCAAGATCATAATGTTTGAAATTGAGTTTCAGAAGATGCTTAGTTAGTTTTTCATACCAGGGTTGCGGTGCTTGTTTGAGGCCATACAAGGATTTCACAATTTTTCATACTTTTTGTTCATGTCCTTTCACAACAAATCCTTCACGATGGGGCATAAAAACATTTTCTTTTAGATATCCATTCAAGAAAGTAGTTTTTACATCCATTTGATGGACTTTCCAACTGTTCTGAGCTGCTAGGGCAAAGCGTGTCCGGATGGTAGCCCATTTTGTTGTGGGGACAAAAGTCTCCTCATAATTGACCCCTTCCTTCTGTGCAAAACCTTTTTCCACAAGCCTAGCTTCGTGCTTGTCAAGTGAGCCATCAGCCTTATACTTGTTCTTGTAGACCCACTTGTAGCCAATTGGTTTAGTTCCTAATGGAGGATCAACCAGCTTCCAAGTGTTTTTCTTTATGAGGGCATCATACTCCTTTTGCATCACTTCTTTCCATTCATCATTAGAAGAAGCTTCTTTGAAGGAAGCTAGTTGAAAATATATAGACAAGTTCAATTCACAATCATAAGAAACATCCATATCAACAGTTGAATTAGAGTCATCTACATCACCTCCATTTTGCTGGCTTCAATTTCTAGTTCCTGTCTTTCCAACCTCATCAGGATGAACACTTTCAAGTGTCTTTGTTAACCACTTTGGGGGACCTTTCTCAGATGGTCCAGGCTGCTCCGTTGATTGAGTTGGGACTAAATCAAGATTGAGTCTCCTAATTATATCAATCACATCACTTAAAGCATTATCCATTGTTGGAGTTTCATGCGGGGGAGAGTGTTCTTCAGAAGAAGATTCCACATGTAGAGCTAGTATAGGAATTGCCCCTTCAAGATGTGGAATATGATTATCAAATTCTTGAAATGATTTTGCATTTGTGAATCTATCCAAGTGATCGAGTTGGTGCTCAAGAACATTGTCAGTTTTGGATGATTCAAGAAAAATTACATCTCTAGATAAAACAAACTTTTCATTGACTTCATCATAGAGATGGTATGCTTTGGAGGTGTTTGAATACTCCAGGAAGATACACTTATGACTTCTTGCACCAAGTTTGTTTCTATGTACCTTTGGTATCAAGGCATAAGAGGTGGAACCAAAGACCCTGGGGTGCTTTACCGAAGGAACATGCCCATACCACATTTCATATGGAGTCTTGTTTCTAATAGCATTAGATGGAAATCTATTTTCTATATATGCAACACATAGAAAAGCATCAGCCCAAAACATTATCTTTACATTTTTGAAGAAGAGCATGGAGTGTACCATATTTAAGACTCTCTTATTGATTCTTTCAGCTACACCATTATGTTGCGGATTATAAGGTACAGTTTTTTGATGTTTGATCCCATGTTGGTGAAGATAGTTTTTAAATTCATTTCATGTGTATTCTTTTCCATTGTCAGTGCGAATAGACCCAATATGATATTGTGCATCATTTTCAATCCATTTATGAAAGTTCTTGAATGTTTGAAGAGCATCAGATTTGTTCTTCAATAAATAAACCCAACACATTCTGGTGTAGTCCCCAATAAATGTCATCATATATTTATTTCCATTTGTAGAAGGAACAGGCATTGGACCACATAAATATGAATGAATGAGTTCAAGTTTTCTATGTGCTCTTGAATGTGAATCATGAAAAGACTATTTGCTATGCTTTCCTAGAATGCAAACATCACATTGCTTAAATTTCTTAGGTATTGTAGGCAAACCAACAACACCATTTTTCTTCAACAGGCAGAGGCTGTCATAGTTCAAATGTCCAAATCTAGCATGCCATAATAAACTTGATGGAAGTGTACCTTCATCCTAATGAGAATTGTATGAGAAATGTTATGCACGAGCAGAGGTACCTTGCAACGTGATAAGCCTTTCTTCTTCTATTCACCTCATGACAAGTGAGTCGTCAGATGCTTTTCTCACCTCAAGCTTGCCATCAAACATATGAATGGAGTGACCTTGCTGGCGGATGTTGACTAAGGACAACAAGTTTCTCTTGAGCTATGGGAGATATAGAACATGATGTAGAAGAAAGTATGGAAGACCAGGTAATTTAAGCTTGATTGTGCCAAGCCGTGATGGCTTGATTTTTTATTGGTTTGCAAAGTACACTGCTCCATGAACATTGTCATCTAATTCTTCAAAAAAATATTTTCTATGAGTCATGTGGCAAGTTGCTCCTGAATCAAGCAATCAATCATTTTTCCAAGAAGCAAGTGAAGCATTAAATAAATCTTCATTTACTCCAATATTACATCGTCCCACAACATAGTGAGTGGATTCAGGTGTGTTACCTTTGTCTATGTCATTAGTTTTACCTTTCTGTTGGTTTCTTTGCTACTTAATTTTGCCCATGGTAACTTGCATGTAGAGGCATCATGTGATCCATCTATTTTGCAGCGTATGCAGTGCAAATCTTTCTTTTCTCCTTCAGAGTGTCTGCCCCCCCTGTCTCTGAAATATCTTCCTCTTCCTCTTCGACCACATCTTCCTCTAGAAGAATCTAGAGCAGGATTATTTTCTTTATGAGGACGGCATACAGTCTCTTCAGAAGATTCAAGGGTTGTCTTCTTTCCAAAAGCTTTCTCTCTTTCAGCAAATTTTTTCACAAGAGATTCAAAGGTAATATCTTTGAGATTTCCATTTTCTTACAATGACTCAAGATAATTGGAGTAGCAAGGATAAAATGCCTTGAGAAAAGAAATAAGAGGAATATCCAATTCAACCTTAGTGGATTTGATATTATGCATTATAGATTTTACTTAGGATGCAAGAGCAGGAGGATCATTATTTTGTAATTCAAGAGTGAAGAGTTTAATCATGAGTTGAACAACTTCAACTGCAGAATGTGAGTCATAGAGTTCTTTCAACTTTTGTAAGGCTTTGAAAGCAGTTGAAAATGGTGAAATATGGCAACTCACCCCTTCATTTACAGATGCTGCAATTAGTGCATAAGCTTTGTTGTTCTTATTTTCCCAAATGGCGAGCTCTCTGCCTGAGTTAGGTTGTTCTAGCTCTTTGTCTCCGTCTCCAATGCACACTCCTTTCCACAACTCATTGAAAATAAGGGTGTGTTTTATCATCTGGGACCACTCAAGATAGTTCTCCTTGCCAGTGAGAACTATCCCCACAATGGATATGATTGAATGCATACTATAACAAGAAAACTTGTGCCTAATATAATTTAGCCTAAATATATTGTGGAGCAACTCCAATACACAAAAAAATTGTACAACGCATTCAACAGAGGTATCATATCAGAGGTATATACCATACAATGTGAGACCATAGCGTTCACAACACTTCATGTCACAGTGCTTTAACCCACAACCTTGTTTTAAAAACTCTATTCAAGACATGGCATTCAACAACTTTTATATGCCAACAAAAAACTTCAACGTATACATGAGTGGGGTAGCGTATGGTGAGTGTAAATACAATGTAATACATAGCATTCAATATATGGTGAGTGTAAATATAATGTAATACACAACGTTCAATATATGTTGAGTGTAAATACAATGTAATACACAACGTTCAATGTAACCAGCGTTCAAGAAAGTACCACTGTTCAAGAAACTATTCAAACTTCAATGGAGCTAGCATTCAATAAATATATATGGATGGGGCAGCGTAAACAACCATATATGATACCAATGCATGTATCAGGAATTATCAACACAACGTTTAATTTACAAACAGTCAATATATCAACCCAACACACCATAGACTACTCTCAACAATACGCACCATATGTTATCACCAATCGAATTGTTGCAACAGTCTTGAATGCACCACACCAACCTCACAGTTAGAATATTATTCAAATCTCACATGCTTAGTGTGTCTCAATGGATTTTTTCTCAAACAATGCAACATATAATATCGTTTCAATGCAACAATGCTCCATGCACATAACACCACGATATTCCAACATATCACTAAGCCTTTCTCAGATCGCTTCAAAGACATGTTCGAATTGAAAACTAAAAAAGAGAAATCTTCAAAACAAGCACATAAGGATTCAAAAATGGTCCTGCATAAGCTGCCATACTCCCTCCACTACACAGAAAAAATGAATAGCCGAGAGATCAGTCGACGGTATCACATTGGAGCAATTCTTCCAATGATGATGGAAGAGAGACTAGAGAGCAGAAAAAGGAGCACAGAGGGAACAGGTAATGTCAAATATTTGTAGCAGCGACTGTGGAGAGTGTAGTAGACAGACTCCACAGGGGGTAGTTGAAAGAATACAAGAAAATGGTAGAGGGTAGTTACAAGAGTAGAAGGAGATACCAAAAATGGAGCTGGCTCTGATACCATGTCAGGCCAGGTAGTAACTCCACAAATTAATTCATATTTTATTCCTTCAGGATGGTCTTTATTATATACATGAGGGAGAAACTGTTCACTTCATCTCTTGATGGCTATTCATATTTCTTATTATTTATTCACATTAATTACATTCACCTAATCCTGATGGTTAGGTGTCGACACTCTTGAGAAATACAAAGGCAAAAGAAGAGAAAGGCTTCTCGCGTAGAGAGGCGAAGCATGGAACTCGAGTGGGGTACAGACCAGGCTCGCTGGTAGTGGAGCAATGTGAGTGTTCCTTCGTAACTCCACCGGGGTATTGTCCAAACCCACTGGCAGTGGAGCAACACCAGAGATGAAAACTCATACTCTGAGAATCTTCAACTCGTGAGTTGAACTACCCTTCCTAGATTTGAAACATTATGATCAAGCTAAAATTTTGATTGTGTTTGACTGAGTTGTGAAAAGGTGAACCATGTATGTCCATGAAGTAAGTACAAAACCTAAAGTAAACCACACAGTGATTCAATATGACCCGAAAGAACAAGGCCATGTGCTAGAAATAAACCAAAACAGAGGAGCTGGAGTTTTACCAGATTGTTGACAAGTGTTGTAGCGGCTACAACCGCCCTCCAAAATTTTGACCTGCACCCAATTTAAGAGCCTCCATTGAGAGTTTCACTTAATGACTACACGCACTCAGGTTCACTCCATGAACTCATGTGAGTCTTAGCATTTTCCTTGCTTGTTCATATCACCAAGTCTTGCATGTTGATGTCAAAGTCATCCTTGTGACTATGTTCTAGTTATGCTCAAAGTCTTTGGTTCATGTGTACTTGTTGTGTTTGCTATGAAAGCATCTCTCATACTCACAAACAATGTCACATCCACTGTCGCACAAGCATCATCACAGTCGATCGTCGCTCAATCACAAGTGTTGCACTTGTCTCTTACACCATCGATCAGTCATGTTGAACATGTGTGGTTGGTTGGTTTGAGTTGTTTCATTGTCAAGTCATGTTGGTGTGCGTTTTTAAGATCACATTTGCATCTTTCACTCGTTCGCACACTTAGTCGTTTTGCTGATTTCTAATGGTTAGACTCCCCTTGGATAGTCGGACCATCACCCCACCATTGACTCGATCGACTATCACCCATAATACAGCAGAATCACCAAGCAAGTCTTTTCAAGCTACACTGCCCATAAGCAATTCGGTTAACTTTCCTGTTGGCCACCCAGAGAGTTGGACCCAAAAACCACCCCGGGACTGACTCCCCTAAAAAATTGCACAGATGGCTAATGACCTTGCCCGCTCTATTAACTGAACAAATTTCTTAGACAGGTCACATAAACACCAGGTGCCCATCCCTGTCTCCCTCAGCAAATTGCACAGTTTTCCCAGTCAGTCGTTCTGACAATCGGCTGACTCTTCATCCAGGAAATTACACAATTTTCACGAGCGGGTCCTCTACTGCCCAACAGTTTTCTCAGCTCATAAACTGCACAAAGATGATTAGAAGGCTGACCTTCTAGCATTAGTGCAATTTCTCTTGCCAACAACTCCCGACATAAGACTGATAGTTCCCTCCAAGAATTACGCAGTTTCTGCTGCCAAGCATTGGTGGTTGACTACCTGTTCCCCTTTGGAATTGTGTAGTTTTTGCTACCAGAAACTCGGCAGCCAGCTGCCAATTCCCTCTAGCATTGTGCAGTTTTGGCTGCGAGGCTCCTGGCTAGTTCCTCCAAAAATCTGCGCTATTTCTGCCAGCTGATCCCCAATGCAGCCTCGCCTATTCCTCCAGAAAATTGCGCAAATTTTTCTGTCAAGCCTCTACTTCCTACTCGTTCTAGAAAATTTTCAAATTATGTCTACCTTACCTTCATGCAACCTGCATTATCCCTCCAAAAATTTGTGTAGCTTTCCCTTATAGCAGAGCTAGACCTCGTGGGTAGTAATTGTCGACTTAGATTGCCCATATTCATCACACAATGACTCCTGCATAGTTTTCATTATTAGTGTCCATAGTCATCATCCCACCTCACAAACTTACTACCTCTCCCAGTCACCTACATCCGAAATGATCATGTGTCATGGTAGACTAGGAAGTGTTTTTGGATTTGATGTCGTCTCGTCATGATTGATTGCAAGTAAAGTTACACTAACAAACATGGTGTGATGACAAATGGGATGAGCAAAGGGATCACATGTAGAAGGACAAGTTCACCAATGGACAAAAGTATGATGCATGCAAAGAGATGTGCTCACGAAAACAGGATCATGCAAAGACTTGTTCATGGAAGAACGTACGAGAAAACATGCAACATATGCTCATGGACGAACGAACGGATGAACATGCACCTTTTGTGAACAGATGATCCTATCAAACCTTCCAACATACAAGAAAGGAGAAACATTCCAAGGAAACATCAACGAAATCAATGACCATCGAAGACTCCGCGCACATTTCCATGGGGAGGTGAAGCTTTGACACACCATGAAGACATCCATCATCCAGTAGCACTACAGCTCGACACGCACTCCAACAACAACACGAATGTACCAACACTATCATGTTGAGCTATGTCATGAGTCATGTTGTCCACTTCTCTATTGTGGGTCATGTTTTCAATCAAGGTAATGTAACTTGGAAGTCGAAGAGACTCACATGTTGTGCAAAGAGTCATGTAAAGTCAAAACGTCATGGAAGTCAAACAATCATGATGGTAGTCGAACAACCACAAGGGTTAGTTTCAACTTTGGCTATAAATACCCCCTCATTTGTACATGAAAAGGACTTTTCACCTCATCTCCTCACACATAGCCAAGAGAGTTTGTCATCTTTTTTTTGAGAAGTAAGTAGTGGCTCCAATGCCCGACACACAGGGTTAGTGATGTATTGTGTAACGATGTCTCTTGGAACTTTCCCTTAATTCAGAAGGCTACTAACAGGACAATACATTTTCACACATGTATTGTAACTGTTGTAAGACTAACCTTGAACACTTGTAATGCATTTTTTTGTAACCTGTGTTGAGCACTTGAACTATTTCACTTTTTGTAATACATAATCTATTAATGAAAATGTGTCGTATATGCTATTAATGATGTCTTGCCTGTGGTGGCTACCACCATAGATTAGACAAAGCTTTCACATAAAAATTGCTATAACAACTGTTGCACTCATGCGGACTCATCCACCGAGTGTTGTACATGTTATCTTAGCTTGTTTTGTGACTATCACATTTGTGTGGATTGCTCCTCCAAAAGCGGTGCACATCTTGTTGTGTTATGTGTTCCTAACTGAGTTGGGACTTCATCCCAACCAACTTGGGACTCACTCCCATCCTCTCCATCTACAATGAAAGAACCATTGAAACAAGTAACACTAGCAATCACGAGGAATGCAAACCTCACTTCTCAAAGGCAAAGCATACCACTTTCCAGTGCTGACAAGCAAGAGTTGACAAAAATCCTTAATACAATCACAACTCGGCCATCATATTGAATGGGACTCCCACACCAAACAGTGTGAGGTCTAGTTGGGACTTCATACCCGGGTGGTCCCCTGCTTGTTGGCAAGTCCAACACCATCAACACTATCATATCAATTTACTTAATTTATATATCTTAAATACTAACTATTTTTAATCTCTTAAAATTTCCTTCACACAAGAATGTTTTAACTATGATATCAATTTACTTAATTTTTGTGGGAATCATTTTAGTTTTGTAAGTATTTTGATTTCATGCAATATTTCACAAGTAAGAAGGGTTGACTGTGTTTATTGAGTTCCACTTTGCAAAAGAATAATATTATCTTATTTTTTACTTTGAATATAAAATCCAATCTAATATTTTATTTCATCACTACAGGTTACATGTTATATAGTTTAAGAATTTTTGAAGAACAAACATTTATTATTTCAAGCTTTATGTCATGATCCTTTTTAAGTAAACCAAGTTTTACTCTTTTATTTTTTATTTTTATTTTTTCCATGAATTATTATTTTGTATATGGGTTTTTAATTAAAAAGTTAAAACTTTTTCAATATTTGTAACATGCACCGGCAATTGTTTTTTTTTCATTTTTACATTAAGGTTGGAAATTAACATGTAATAGTTAACTTAAAGGCTAGTATGCTATACCACATTAAATTGATTAACTTTTTTAGAATGATAGATTACTATGAATTTAGGCTTCTGTGATCCATATCAATTTTTGAGAATATTCTTCAACAAAAATCACATAGAGATACTTTTATCGACGCGTTTCGAACCAACCAGTGTGGTTCATCGTTAGGACAATTTGAGTGAGTAGATCTTGCATTGCACATTAAATGTGCAATGTGAGATATGCTCACTCAATTTGTCATGATGATGAACCACACTAGTTGGTTCAAAACGCGTCGACAAAAGTATCTCTATGTGATTTTCGCCGAAGAATCTTCTCAAAAATGATAGATTATGTTAGACTTTGTTTATGCAACAAATATTATTAAAGTGTCAGTGTAGTGCTTAGGTTCACCTTATAATAAATAATTCAACTCCACCCTTAGGCATATTACTAGTGTAGGTATGCATTATGGATCTTACTTGTTACTTGTTAAGTTTTTCATTTCATGATTGGTGTTTCCTTCATAGTTCATGCTATGGTTATGAGGGGAAGTTCATGAACCCAGAAAGTTGTCATCGCTATCTCGTGCTATGTGATGTTGGATCTGTTAGCTTCCTACTGCAGCAGGCTTTTCATTTTTCATGATTGGCATTTTACAGGCCAAATATGTCGTACTTTGCTTGCTGCAATGCTCCATATTTGCTTAACAGTCTCCAAGTGAAGAAGGCTACTTCAAGTTAATTCAATTGCCTTCAAATTTTGTAAAGTTATCCCGGTATCGCCATTTTTTCAGTTAAAGGGAAGTTTAAAAAGTTTAATCTTGGTCTCCCTAGATCTAAATTTCCTGTTTTAGAATGTAGAGATTGTAAATCTGTCCAAACAGTTTAATCTTGGCAGATTCTTAGATAGGTAGAGAAGCAGAGGAGCCCAACGGCTTAATCTGGGCTCTGGAAGAAATAAGGGTAGTATGTAGATAGGAAAGCATCAAAAGAAAAATGAATGATGGGTTTGCAAGTCTAAGTGCACCCCCAAACAAAAGAAGAAAAAATGTTAGGTAAGTAGGCTGGGTAGGTAGTTCTGAGGTTGTTGAATCCTAAATTGCTGACCAGTTCCATGTTTTCAGGTGTCATATCATTCAGGACACAATCAGCAAAGATTTGTACGCAAGAAACTCAAAAGAGGTATAACTGAATCCCGTTCTCTGTTCTCCCCAATCATTAACTAACTTCCCCAAAAGAGATCAAGATCTGCTTGACACCTCTTAAGTTCCCTCATCTTCATAACACTGGCTTGGGTAAAGATCTGCTTTACTCAAAGTTGTTCCATATTTTCTCCTAAAGTATGGTCCTACCCCCTTGTAACAACCTAAGCTCTCCTGAACTTAGCACTTTCTTACCATCTCCATATTAACCACTAACATTATTATTTAGCTCCCTATTCTTCCCATCCCCTTATTAATATTAATTAAAATTCCCCTACGTAATATCCCTCCCCCTGGTTGAAAAATAACCATAAGTACTCCCGGGAATTGCCCAGTTTATTTGAAACTCAGGAAGAAACCTTGACCTCCAAAACCACCTCCCAGATACAATGGACTCCTTCCAAAGTATAAAATCCCTCTGAGGTAATCGGACCCCTTCTGAAACCTCAAATGCCTTTCACACCCACTTACTTGCTCTTTCCTCCCAAAACTTACACTCTATACAACCTTAAAGCCTGATCGCATCGCAACATCGCACTTTCATCTCCATGCAGGTCATCACCCATCCGTCTCCGCCCGATGCGATATTGCGATATCGGCGATCGGCGGTCGCAAGTGCCGAGTGTCCAACTCAAGCACCCTCCATTCCCCGCCGACGTGATATTGTGATATTGCTGATCGGCGGTCGCAAGCGTCGAGTGTCCAACTCAAGCACCCTCCATTCCCCGCCGATGCGATATTGCGATCGCATCGGAGTTTCTTCATCACATTACCTCCAGTATTAGCACCTCACAACGTTGCTCTGTACCAGGGACCCACCACAGCTGACGTCATCCGCCGTACAGCCGACGGCATGCTAACGTCAGCAGCCAGAAAAGCCAAAACTTCGCGCAGGAACCAAAATCACACTTCGGAGCGCCAGATCAACAAACAGAGGAAGTTTTCAATGTGCGATTAGCGCGAAGCGCTAATCGCGCATCGCTATGGGAAATAGTCCATTTCGAGCAATCTTCGGGGAATCTTCTGATTTCTTAGCCCATTGCACGCCGAAAAAGCCCGAAAATTGCCCGATCGTGCCTAAAAGGATCCGGTTTAAAGACAGCAGCAGATCAATCACATAGTCTAAAGTGTATCAGATCAAATCATCAGGCATCAAACATTTCAAAGAGTATCAGTCGACAGCAGAAGCCATCAATGTAGTGGCAAAGAGTATCAGCGAATATCTTGAGCAGCGGCCCAAAGCAGGAGAAAATTTAATATCTTCTAGCAGATTCATAGAAAGAGGGCGAAACTACTTGAAGCTCTCAAATCATAATTATTACACATTTAATTTACACCAAAGCCGAACTGCAGTTCCCGAAGCACAATCGCTCCAGCAGCACCGCATCTGGCCCCCAAGGGCCACCTCGTCACCTGTTCTGATCCAGCTGCCCCCAGCGCAGCCAAAAAGATTTACTTGCATTTAATTCCAGTAACACTTAGATTTTTGAAGAGTTCTCTAAGCAG
>APFE030447160.1:184780-239786 GCA_000404065.3 Pinus taeda
TACGCTGTTTCTTTCACATATGAGTGCATGTCTTAGGAATTCTTAACTGCTCTTGGATCCCATTCATCCATTTCTCCCCTTTGACAGCATGATGAAATGATTCTCCTTTTCCTTTCATCCCTGATGTTCACTCCGTACTTTCAGTAGACAGAAAATTGTATCTTCTGTGGCTATCTCGCTCCGTATCCCCTTGTGACCAAGAAAATGCTCGCAAGCCTCAATCTGTGACTCCATGCCCAATGGTTCGAAACTTATCACACCTTACCGTGCCTCTTTGTTCGAGAATCCTACCTTCTTTCCAATCACAATCAACACTCCCTTGAAGTCAGAAAGCTAGCCTAAAATCATCAACTAAGGTTGAATTGAAAGGAGAGAGCCCTCTCCGATTGCAGGTGGGCTAGAACCTACAATCAGAAGATTGGTTTGTGGTTACCTCGTCCGTATCCCTATTAGGAGGCTAGGGACAACCTGAGTCACCATAATGGCGACCATATTGGGGACCTCCTCAGATAAATCAATGCAACCAGTCTGCAGCCCTACAGAGGAAGAAACCGACTTGTAAAAGCCTCGGTCGACCTGTATCTGCGTACTCCATTGGGGATTCAAGCGCTTTGTTCATCTTTAAACGCCACTGGAGAAAGTGCTCTTGTTCTTCAAAGCTTGTCATGCTTAGTTCTGATCTTTGATGGTGGACAGAGATCAGGCACTTCAGAGTCTATGCATCCTCCTGGCGACTCCACTTCAATTTCAATCAAAGGCTCCACTGAGGAACGAACCAAATCTTACAGCCAAGAGCTCCATGTATTAACAATAAGAGAAAATGACCGAATCCTGGGAGGAACTTCCATTTGATGAAGCTTTAGATGAATGCAGAGAAATTTTATCAGAGTTTGAGCTTAATGAAGAATTTTTCAGAGCGGTATTGTCAAAAATACCAGGTGGCCAGAATAAACTGTTCCTTGAGTTGGTTGTTGAAAATTATGAGAATGAAATTGAACTCTTAGGAGCTCAGAGAGATTCTTATAATTTCCGCGACCGTCAAGAGTTTTACCAAAATCTTCCTCCCCCAATTCACAAGGAAATAGTGCTATCTCCTGAATTACAGTTTGAGTATGATCTGGGTTCCAAGGGAAAGATAGAAGGATCAGCTGCTAGGCTCATTACCAAAGATGCAGCTACTTCGTCTGACCCAAAGAACCTGGAATCATGCCGAAGTCTCCCTTCCCCTATTCAGGAGGAAACATTGTTGCCTGAGGACCTGCAGATTCTGTATGATTCAATTTTCAAGGCAAAGACAGAAGGACTAGCTGCTAGGATCATTACCAAGCACGCAGCTACTCCATCTGACAAAGAAGATCCTGAATCATGCCGATGTCTCCCGTCCCCAACTCAGGAGGAGATGCTGCTACCTACTGGTTTACAAACTCTGCACGATTCTATTGACAGGACAGAGATAGAACGGTCGACTGCCAGGCTTACCACCGAGGACGCAGTAGCTCCGTCTGACCAAGAGGAATCAGAAGAAATTCTCTCTCATGATAAGTTTATTCATCCCATTGCAGACTACATGGAACTTCTGCTTAACCCAATTTTGTCAGCGTGCTTTCTCAGTGAAGACCACATACTTCAACAGCAATCGGTAGATGCCACAATTTTGTTAATAAAAGCATATACCCGAATGATGCTTTTACATTCAAAAACTATCAGTCAGCAAGTTCATCTTGTTTCTCAGTTGCTTAAATGGCTGCACTGGTTGTTTGATTTCACCTAACGCCAAAGTAAGTGCCGGTTAGAGCAAGTAGGTAGTAAATAAGGCACCCGGATCAAACAGTTTTGCACAAAAAAACAAAAGACTAAAGACCAAGGCGTTCTGACCTGCTGTTCTTGACTTCTCTCAAGGAGAAGCCATCCTCGAGTGGAGCCACTGTTAGCTTCCTACTGCATCAGGTTTTTCATTTTTCATGATTGGCATTTTACAAGCCAAATATGTCATACTTTGCTTGCTGCAATGCTCCATATTTGCTTAACAGTCTCCAAGTGAAGAAGGCTACTTCAAGTTCATTCAATTGCCTTCAAATTTTGTAAAGTTATCCCGGTATCGCCATTTTTTCAGTTAAAGGAAGGTCCAAACAGTTTAATCTTGGTCTCCCTAGATTTAAATTTCCTATTTTAGAATATAGAGATTGTAAATCTGTCCAAACAGTTTAATCTTGGCAGATTCTTAGATAGGTAGAGAAGCATAGGAGCCCAACAGCTTAATCCGAGCTCCGGAAGAAATAAGGTTAGTATGTAGATAGGAAAGCATCAAAAGAAAAATGAATGACGGGTTTGCAAGTCTAAGTGCACCCCCAAACAAAAGAAGAAAAAATGCTAGGCAAGTAGGCTGGGTAGGTAGTTCTGAGGTTGTTGAATTGCTGACCAGTTCCAGGTTTTCAGGTATCATATCATGCAGAACATAATCAGCAAAGATTTGTAAGCAAAAAAGCTCAAAAGAGGTATAACTGACTCCCCTTCTCTGTTTTCCCCAGTCATTAACTAACATCCCCAAAAGAGGTCAAGATCTGCTTGACACCTCTTAAGTTCCATCATCTTCATAACACTGGCTTGAGTAAAGATCTGCTTTACTCAAAGTTGTTCCATATTTTCTCCTAAAGTATGGTCCTACCCCCTTGTAACAGCCTAAGCTCTCCTGAACTTAGCGCTTTCTTACCATCTCCATATTAACCACTAACATTATTATTTAGCTCCCTATTCTTCCCATCCCCTTATTAATATTACGAAAAATTCCCCTACCTAATATCCCTCCCCCTGGTTGAAAAATAACCATAAGTACTCCCAGGAATTGCCCAGTTTATCTGAAACTGAGCAAGAACCCTTGACCTCCAAAACCACCTCCCAGATACAATGGACTCCTTCCAAAATATAAAATCCCTCTGAGGTAATCGGACCCCTTCCGAAACCTCAAATGCCTTTCACACCCACTTACTTGCTCTTTCCTCCCAAAACTTACACTCTATAGAACCTTAAAGCCTGATCGCATCGCAACATCGCACTTTCATCTCCATGCAGGTCATCACCCATCCGTCTCCGCCCGACGCGATATTGCGATATCGGCGATCGGCGGTCGCAAGCGCCGAGTGTCCAACTCAAGCACCCTCTGTTCCCCGCCGACGCGATATTGCGATATCGCCGATCGGCGGTCGCAAGCGCCGAGTGTCCAACTCAAGCACCCTCCATTCCCCGCTGATGCCATATTGCGATTGCATCGGAGTTTCTTCATCACATTACCTCCAGTATCAGCACCTCACCACGTTGCTCTGTACCAGGGACCCACCACAGCTGATGTCATACATCGTACAGGCGACGCCATGCTGACGTCAGCAACCAGAAAAGCCGAAACTTCGCGCAGGAAGCAAAATCACACTTCGGAGCTCCAGATCAAGAAACAGAGGAAATTTCTGATGCGCGAATAACACATCGCTATGGGAAATAGGCCATTTCGAGGAATCTTTAGGGAATCTTCTGATTGTTGAGCCCACTGCGCGCCGAAAGAGCCCGAAAATCGCCCAATCGTGCCAAAGGATCCAGTTTAAAGACAGTAGCAGATCAATCACAGAGTTTAAAGTGTATCAGATCAAATCATCAGGCATCAAGCGTGTCAAAGAGTATCAGTCGACAGCGGAAGCCATCAATGTAGTGGCAAAGAGTATCAGCGAATATCTTGAGCAGCGGCCCAAAGCAAGAGAAAATTGAGTATCTTCCAGCGGATTCACAGAAGGAGAGCGAGACTACTTGAAGCTCTCAAATCGTAATTATTACACATTTAATTCACACCAGAGCCGAACTGCATTTCCCAAAGCACAATCACTGCAACAACACCACATCTGGCCCCCAAGGGCCACCTCGTCACCTGTTCCAATCCAGCTGCCCCCAGCGCAGCCAAAAAGATTTACTTGCATTTAATTCCAGCAACACTTAGATTTTTGAAGAGTTCTCGAAGCAGACCTGTCGAGGTCACTTGTAATGATGTCTTTCCGATATTTTTCTTATAAATACCACCCTGAGCAATGTTGTGAGGGGTTGGTTGGTTGGTAGTAGTTGTTGGTCAGTCTTCTTTCCAGCATTTTCTCCGAGCAGAGACTCGCACTATAACTGTCATAATTTCCATAATCAAAGATTGTTGAAAGCATGGATTGTGAAACTACTTGATGTTTTCTCTTGGCCAAGGAATGATCACGGAATTCCTGTGCTTCTACATGATCCAATAAGTGTTCCTCTCCTCTGTTTAATTTTATTTTTTTTACCACATTTCCGCCTTTCTAAATTTCAGAAAAAAAGAATAGCTTAAGATTTGTTTCATTACACCTTAAGTTCAATCTCTGCATTTTTCAATGTTTTCTTCAGAAAAAGTTATGAGCTTGTATTCTTAAATGATCTGGTTTACGCTGTTTCTTTCACATAGGAGTGCATGTCGTAGGAATTCTTAACTGCTCCTGGATCCCATTCATCCATTTCTCCTCTTTGTCAGCATGGTGAAATGACTCTCCTTTGCCTTTCATCCCTAATGTTCACTCCGTACTTTCAGCAGACAGAAAATTGTATCCTGTGTGGCTATCCCGCTCCGTATCCCCTTGTGACTAGGAAAATGCTTGCAAGCCTCAATCTGTGACTCCATGCCCAATGGTTCGAAACTTATCACACCTTACCGTGCCTCTTTGTTCGAGAATCCTACCTTCTTTCCAATCACAATCAACACTCCCTTGAAGTCAGAAAGCTAGCCTAAAATCATCAACTAAGGTTGAATCGAAAGGAGAGAGCCCTCTCTGATTGCAGGTGGGCTAGAACCTGCAATTAGAAGATTGGTTTGTGGTTACCTCGGCCATATCCCGATTAGGAGCCTAGGGACAACCTGAGTCACCATAATGGCGACCATACTGGGGACCTCCTCAGATAAATCAATGCAACCAGTCTGTAGCCCTACAGAGGAAGAAACTGACTTGTAAAAGCCTCGGTCGACCTGTATCTGCATACTCCATTGGGGATTCAAGCGCTTTGTTCATCTTTAAACCCCACTGGAGAAAGTGCTCCTGTTCTTCAAAGCTTGTCACGCTTAGTTCTGATCTTTGATGGTGGACAGAGATCAGGCACTTCAGAGTCTAGGCATCCACCTGGCAACTCCACTTCAATTTCAATCAAAGGCTCCACTGAGGAACGAACCAAATCTTACAGCCAAGAGCTCCATGCATTAACAATAAGAGAAAATGACCAAATCCTGGGAGGAACTTCCATTTGATGAAGCTTTAGATGAATGCAGAGAAAGTTTATCAGAGTTTGAGCTTAATGAAGAATTTTTCAGAGCGGTATTGTCAAAAATACCAGGTGGCCGGAATAAACTGTTCCTTGAGTTGGTTGTTGAAAATTATGAGAATGAAATTGAACTCTTGGGAGCTCAGAGAGAGTCTTATAATTTCCGCGACCCTCAAGAGTTTTACCAAAATCTTCCTCCCACAGTTCACAAGGAAATAGTGTTATCTCCTGAATTACAGTTTGAGTATGATCTGGGTTCCAAGGGAAAGATAGAAGGATCAGCTGCTAGGCTCATTACCAAAGATGCAGCTACTTCGTCTGACGCAAAGAACCCAGAATCATGCCGAAGTCTCCCTTCGCCTATTCAGGAGGAAACACTCTTGCCTGAGGACCTACAGATTCTGTATGATTCAATTTTCAAGGCAAAGATAGAAGGACTAGCTGCTAGGATCATTACCAAGGACGCAGCTACTCCATCTGACCAAGAAGATCCTGAATCATGCCGATGTCTCCCGTCCCCAACTCAGGACGAGATGCTGCTACCTGCTGGTTTACAAACTCTGCACGATTCTATTGACAGGACAGAGATAGAATGGTCAACTGCCAGGCTTACCACCGAGGACGCAGTCGCTCCGTCTGACCAAGAGGAATCAGAAGAATTTCTCTCTCATGATAAGTTTATTCATCCCATTGTAGACTACATGGAACTTCTACTTAACCCAATTTTGTCAACGTGCTTTCTCAGTGAAGACCACATACTTCAATAGCAATCGGTAGATGCCACAATTTTGTTAGTAAAAGCATATACCCGAATGATGCTTTTACATTCAGAAACTATCAGTCAGCAAGTTCGTCTTGTTTCTCAGTTGCTTAAATGGCTGCACTGGTTGTTTGATTTCACCTAACAGCAAAGTAAGTGCCGGTTAGGGTAAGCAGGTAGGAAATAAGGCACCCGGATAAAACAGTTTTGCACAAAACAGCAAAAGACTAAAGACCAAGGCATTCTGACCTGCTGTTCTTGACTTCTCTCAAGGAGAAGCCATCCCCGAGTGGAGCCACTGTTAGCTTCCTGCTGCAGCAGGTTTTTCATTTTTCATGATTGGCATTTTACAGGCCAAATATGTCGTACTTTGCTTGCTGCATTGCTCCATATTTGCTTAACAGTCTCCAAGTGAAGAAGGCTACTTCAAGTTCATTCAATTGCCTTCAAATTTTGTAAAGTTATCTCGGTATCGCCATTTTTTCAGTAAAGGGAGGTCCAAACAGTTTAATCTTGGTCTCCCTAGATTTAAATTTTCTGTTTTAGAATATAGAGATTGTAAATCTGTCCAAACAGTTTAATCTTGGCAGATTCTTAGATAGGTAGAGAAGCAGAGGAGCCCAACAGCTTAATCTGGGCTCTGGAAGAAATAAGGTTAGTATGTAGATAGGAAAGCATCAAAAGAAAAATGAATGACGGGTTTCCAAGTCTAAGTGCACCCCCAAACAAAAGAAGAAAAAATGCTAGTTAAGTAGGCTGGGTAGGTAGTTCTGAGGTTGTTGAATCCTAAATTGCTGACCAGTTCCAGGTTTTCAGGTGTCATATCATTCAGGACGCAATCAACAAAGATTTGTACGCAAGAAACTCAAAAGAGGTATAACTGACTCCCCTTCTCTGTTCTCCCCAATCATTAACTAACTTCCCCAAAAGAGGTCAAGATCTGCTTGAGACCTCTTAAGTTCCCTCATCTTCATAACACTGGCTTGGGTAAAGATCTGCTTTACTCGAAGTTGTTCCATATTTTCTCCTAAAGTATGGTCCTACCCCCTTGTAACAGCCTAAGCTCTCCTGAACTTAGCGCTTTCTTACTATCTCCATATTAACCACTAACATTATTATTTAGCTCCCTATTCTTCCCATCCCCTTATTAATTTTAAGTAAAATTCCCCTACGTAATATCCCTCCCCCTGGTTGAAAAATAACCATAAGTACTCCCGGGAATTGCCCAGTTTATCTGAAACTCAGTAAGAACCCTTGACCTCCAAAACTACCTCCCAGATACAATGGACTCCTTGCAAAGTATAAAATCCCTCTGAGGTAATCGGACCCCTTCCGAAACCTCAAATTCCTTTCACACCCACTTACTTGCTCTTTCCTCCCAAAAATTACACTCTATAGAACCTTAAAGCCTGATCGCATCGAAACATCGCACTTTCATCTCCATGCAGGTCATCACCCATCCGTCTCCGCCCGACGCGATATTGCGATATCGGCGATCGGCGGTCGCAAGCGCCGAGGGTCCAACTCAAGCACCCTCCATTCCTTGCCGACGCGATATTGCGATATCGCCAATCGACGGTCGCAAGCGCCGAGTGTCCAACTCAAGCACCCTCCGTTCCCCGCCGATGCGATATTGCAATCGCATCAGAGTTTCTTCATCACATTACCTCCAGTATCAGCTCCTCACCACGTCGCTCTGTACCAGGGACCCACCACAGCTGACGTCATCCGCCGTACAGCGGACGCCATGCTGACGTCAGCAGCCAGAAAAGCCGAAACTTCGCGGAGGAAGAAAAATCGCACTTCGGAGCTCCAGATCAAGAAACAAAAGTAGTTTTCGATGCGCGATTAGCGCGAAGCGCTAATTGCACATCGCTATGGGAAATAGGCCATTTTGAGGAATCTTCGGGGAATCTTCTGATTTCTTAGCCCATTGCGTGCCGAAAAAGCCCGAAAATCACCCGATCGTGCCTAAAAGGATCCGGTTTAAAGATAGCAGCAGATCAATCACAGAGTTTAAAGTGTATCAGATCAAATCATTAGGCATCAAGCGTGTCAAAGAGTATCAGTCGACCGCGGAAGCCATCAATGTAGTGGCAAAGAGCATCAACGAATATCTTGAGCAGCGGCCCGAAGCAGGAGAAAATTTAATATCTTCCAGCAGATTCATAGAAAGAGGGCGAAACTACTTGAAGCTCTCAAATCATAATTATTACACATTTAATTCACACCAGAGCCGAACTGCAGTTCCCAAAGCACAATCACTCCAGCAGCACCGCATCTGGCCCCTAATGGCCACCTCGTCACCTGTTCCGATCCAGCTGCCCCCAGCACAGCCAAAAAGATTTACTTGCATTTAATTCCAGCAACACTTAGATTTTTAAAGAGTTCTCTAAGCAGACCTGTCGAGGTCACTTGTAATGATGTCTTTCCGATATTTTGTTTATAAATACCACCCTGAGCACTGTTGTGAGGGGTTGGTTGGTTGGTAGTAATTGTTGGTCAGTCTTCTTTCCAGCATTTTCTCTGAGCAAAGACTCGCACTGTAACTGTCATAATTTCCGTAATCAAAGACTGCTGAAAGCATGGATTGCGAAACTACTTGATGTTTTGTCTTGGCCAAAGAATGATCACGGAATTCCTATGCTTCTACATGATCCAATAAGTGTTCCTCTCCTCTGTTTAATTTATGTTTTTTTTACCACCTTTCCGCCTTTCTAAATTGCAGGAAAAAAGAATAGCTTAAGATTTGTTTCATTACACCTTAAGTTCAATTTCTGTGTTTTTCAATGTTTTCTTCAGAAACAGTTATGAGCTTGTATTCTTAATTGATCTGGTTTACGCTGTTTCTTTCACATATGAGTGCATGTCTTAGGAATTATTAACTTCTCCTGGATCCCATTCATCCATTTCTCCTCTTTGTCATCATGGTGAAATGATTCTCCTTTGCCTTTCATCCCTGATGTTCACTCCGTACTTTCAGTAGACAGAAAATTGTATCCTGTGTGGCTATCCCGCTCCGTATCCCCTTGTGACCAAGAAAACACTCGCAAGCCTCAATCTGTGACTCCATGCCCAATGGTTCGAAACTTATCACACCTTACCGTGCCTCCTTGTTCGAGAATCCTACCTTCTTTCCAATCACAATCAACACTCCCTTGAAGTCAGAAAGCTAGCCTAAAATCATCAACTAAGGTTGAATCGAAAGGAGAGAGCCCTCTCCGATTGTAGGTGGGCTAGAACCTACAATTAGAAGATTGGTTTGTGGTTACCTCGACCGTATACCTATTAGGAGCCTAGGGACAACCTGAGTGATAACAGGATCCACAACCTTAGTTGTCTAGGGTTAGATCAACCACGAAAAATGGAAAAGCATAGTTAAAGAGTAAATGACCTCCTTCCGTGACATCGCAGGGGCTCATTCTTGCAATTTTGATTTTGGTGAAATTGGATCTTCATCTGCATGTTTTTCTCAGGAATCCATACTTACCCTACTATTAACTGCTATAGATAACCTTGGCACCTCTTCTTGTCCTAAAGAAATATCTCTGGTTTTTCTTATAGTGTCTTTTTATTTTACTTTCATTTTTTTTGTTACATTAAAGACTTTACCTTTCCTTTGGAAAATCAAGGAGGTCTCGACAAGGCATCTAGGGATGGATACTGCTCGATCAACAATTGCATCAAATTTAACTCACCAGTGTAAGTGGTATTCATACTATGAGTTCATCTTTAATTGATCAATGATGGTAATCTCGTTTCTAAGCATGAGGGTTTTTTCCTCCAGAGGTAGAAATTGGTCAAGAGATATCAATCCCTTCAACATGTAGGTCCTTTACTTATTCATAACCATCCATCTCAGGATTTCACATACATTCATTGTGTGATGTCAACCTCGAAAGGTAATGGCAAGTTGTTTAACACCTTTTCTTTTTATATCTGACATATGAGGTTCAATTCTTCTATGGTAGATTTCTTCTCGCTTCATGTTTGTTCGAGGTTCCCTTCTCACACATTTTCTTGATTTTCCCAGGTTGAACTAGCACCCATTTTTTGGTTTAGATTTCTTTTTCTGTTGACTGCACATTTATCTATATGAGTTAGAATCTAGAACCTAGGGTAGCATATAGGGTTTTACGCTGATTTCATGTTACATTAAACTTTTGTATAATTGCAAGATTTAAAATGTGGCTCGAGCTTTCCTAAAGATTAAATGTTTCATATTACTTTGAATCCAATGAATATTCAAAATTTAAGATTATTTCTTCCAATACTGTGTGTGTATGTTCTTTGGGAATGTTCTTTATATATATATATATATATATATATATATATATATAATATATATATATATATATATATATATATATATAATTATCATATTACTTACAAGATGTTGAGGGAATCATTGTGTTCCTCCTTTATATAATTTTCTTATTTGCCAAATAACTATAATTCTCAATAACCTTGATTATGGGTCTTTATTTTTCATTGTAGAGGTTATAGTCTTACCTTGGGTATCAGTTTGATGTTATGCTTGTATGTGTTTAATTAACTTCTTTCTTTTATGTTACTAAGAAAGTGGTCAATTCGTAATTCTTGTAGGGTTGTGAGGCACTGTTCTCTTGATTGTTGGTATAGGCTTGGTTTAGGAGACTAACACACAATTACCTTCCCATCGACATTTAAATTGACTCTTTATGAATATTCTATTAGTGCTATTTCGAGGAAACTCAGGTTCTTATGTTAACTAATTATTTTCTTCTATTACTTACATATTAGTGTGTGTCTTAACATAACTAATATGATCTCTCTGGTAGGTGATGGATTGATTCATGGCCATTGACCTCCGTGAACTTGGCCTAGATCTAACCAAGTACCCAAAAAAGTTGTATAACTATCTTCTTTTTATCGACTCATGTTTTCGACCTCCAATAGTTTAAATGTGTCACCATTCAATTTGGTGCATATTATCTAAGAGTAGTTGCTCTCTAACCTAATAATAATTTCACATTCACACTTTGTTTTTGTTTAATAAAAGTTCACAAAAAAAAATTTCATCATCACATTATGTGACATTATATGCAACACCTACTAATATGTAATTTAATAGATAATTATGGTCTTGAATTTTCTAAACATAATAGGTTTTTCTACTGAGATAATACTTATCTCTCTTGTTAAATTTTAAATGGACTATCAAACGAATGAACTGTGACATATTTGTGAATTCGGTCATAAGTAAGATCTTGAAAATTTTAGATGTCACATCCAGAATACCAATTTTTTTTTACATGAGAACTCACATCGAGTGAGACCATACAGATAGATGGATTGTGTGAGACAAACTAGATTTTGTTTAGCTTTCGGTGCTTACCAGAGTTATGAGATACTGACATAACCATCAATGGAATTTTAAGCACCTCGATTCACTGGCAAGACCCAAAACTTACCACTATTTTAGAATCATATTTTGAAGCTTGAACTGGATCATGCATGGTTTGAGGATAGTTGTTATATTTTACTTCAAAACTGCTTACAAGATGGCAACCATCTTTGTTACAAGCTTCACTAGATTTTTCAACTTCAACAATTAGATTACTCAATTGGGGAGACTCTTCTGATATCATATTCAAAGATAAATGAATTGGTGATATCTCATGAGAAATCTTATTTGAATATTTTTCTTCATGCACAAGAAGAGATGACGAAGAATGGGAAGCTACTCTATTATTTGATTGTTTTCAATTCCATCATGGACAACCTCACTTCCTTGTGTCAATGGTTTTCAGTCCATGGTTTTCAGTCCATGGTCATGCATGGAGATGAACCTTACATTCCTCTGGACTTATATGCATTTTTGGACATTATAATACCATATGGTTTTCCTTTGAAAGAAAATACATGGAGGATATTTGGGGGAAATTGTCGAGTGTGTGTTATATTCTTTCCATGCATCATGTGGTCCAGAGAAGCACCCCCAAGTTGATTTTATTTGATGTGGACCCAATAATAATTTGGTGGACCCAAGGATGGGGAATACATCGAAAGATGGTGGGTGCACCTGCCCATGGTTTTGCATATGGTTTTCATGCATAGTTTCTAGGCACATTGGTTTTTTCCCTATGGTATCTATAGATCCGGTCAAGGTAACTACAACTATGTTCTAATCCAAGGTTAATGGATTGGGGTTTATGGATGATTCGACATGTATATATGTGTATTGTAACATTAAAAGGAACAGAGTGAAAAATCAATCTGTATTCCCAGTTTTGGGATCCAAGGAAAAATATTTCTGTATATTTCTTTTATGTTCTTGCCATTATATATTATTCTATTTGAAGAATTTGTTTGCAGGTAATTTCTGTACAGGGTTAAAACCTACATAAATGTGAATGTCGATAAAATCTAGATTAGATCTGGGGACCTTGTAGCTATATTCCTTCTCCCAAGTAGTGCTTGGATGTTGTACTTGGAAGGATTAGCAAAGAAAAACCTAATATGGCCAAGAAGATTAGTGTTGAAGCACCCATGATAACGGATAAACGCTTATGGCTTCTAGGCATTAAGGTTTTTAGGACTTAAGAGTTAAGGTTAGAGGGTTAGGGATTAGGGGATTTTGGGGTAAGGGGTTTGAGGGTTAGGGGGTTGAGTTATATGGGATTTATGATTCAGAATTTAATGGTTTAGTGATTGAAGACATCAAGGGTTAAGGGTTAAGCAGCAAGGTCTTAGGGGTCAAAGTATTTATGGGTTAAGTGCTTAAGGATTATGGGATTTATTTCTCAATGGGTTAAGGGGTTATGGATTAATTGTTAGGGGCTAAGGGGTTAGGGCTTCGAGGGTTTAGGGATTCTAAGTTAGGGGTGACGGGTTAATGGTTTAGTGGCTTAGACTTGAAGGGAGCAAGGGGTTAATGGGTTATGAGTTATGAATGTAGGGGTTAAGGAATTATGGATTTGTGATTAACGGAATAAGGAATTTAGTGCTTATGGGTTCTAATAATGGGGCCCCTAATCCCATTATCACAACTTTTTGGGGTTCTCCTATCAATTGCTCTTCTTTCTCTCCCTCTAGTTGGTTTAGTCCCTATGTCATGAGGTCCTAAGGCCCCTTATCATTATCTAATGATAGGATTATAGATCTTAGTAAACCATGCTTGAACCTCTCATTTCTACACATCCATTCTACCCTTATGTCCCCTTGCTTTGTTTAATACATGAAAAGATCTGTGTCCCCCAAATTTCATGAGAATTGAACATTTGGAGGCATTCATTCAGGAACCACCTCTAAAAGTCTAATTCTAATAAGGTTTCGGTGAGAATTATCTATAACTACCTCCAAAAGCTACACTGCTATGACTTTTAAGTGCGGCTTAAGGATTCTAAGATAGGGGTTATGGTTTAATGTGTTAGTGGCTCAAGGTTTAAGTGATCAAGGTGTTAATGGGTTATGAGTTATGAGTTGAGGCGTTAAGGGATTATGGTTTTGGGCTTAACAGAATATGGAATTTAGTGGTTATGGGTTAAGGGATTATGGGTTTTGATAATGGGTACATTGATTCCATTAGCACAACTATTGGGGGTTCCCCTATGAATTTCTCTCATTTCCTTCCCTCTAGCCCCCCTAGCCCCTATCTCATGAGGTCTTAAGGCCCTTTACAGTCATTATGTGATGCTAGAATAATAGATCTTAGTAAAACATGCTTGAACCTCAAACTTCGACCCATCCTTGATACCCTTATGTCTCCTTGCCCCATTCAATACACGAAAAAGATCCCCTTATCTAAAAACTCACGAGAATTGAACATTTTGAGGAGATAATTTAACAACCACCTCTAAAAGTTTAATACAAAACACCTTCTTCTTTTTTTTTTTTTTTTTGGGGGGGGGGGGGTTGGGTTTTTTCTTCGTCAAAAATGCTTCCAAAGGTTACATTGTCATGACTTTGAAGGGGGGTTGTCAAATAAACCCCCTTAAAAGTCACAATAAATTAACTTTTAGCGTTGTTTTAGACACCCACACCCACAAAAGTCATGAGAATTGAACTTTTAGAGAAAATTTTTAAATTATTTCCTCTAAGTATTTAATTCTCATGACCTTTTTTTTTTTTTTTTTTGTGTAGTGGGGTGGGGCGGGGGTTTCCAAAACCACCTCCAAAAGTTAAATTGTAATAACCTCGAGTTAGAAATCCATGTAATAAAATTTATAAAGGAAAAATAATAACTAAGGTCATGGGACATGTATTCCAAGCTCAATGTTGGGAAAAAACATAGTGATGGGGATTCCTTGTGATTAATTAATGGCTAAGTAAATTGGCAAAGGAAATGGAAAAGGCTATGGAAAGGAATGAGGCATTAATTGGGACTTATTTATAAAAATAATTGAAAATAGGAGGAAAGGAACGTGAAAGGTCATAGGTTGAATGTGAGGAGTAAATTGAAGGAAAAATAATGGAAAATGAAAAAAGTAGAGGCCTCATTGATAAAAATTATTTTTACTATTAGTTCGTAGCTTTTCATCGATTTTAACTTACATCTCTCTCTTCTAATCTCTCTGTCTCATACTCTTCGACACTTAGAGTTTTCTTGGAGCACTCTTGGAGGAGTGTGGCATACTTGGGATTTTGAGAAAGAGGGAAAAGGAAAAGTAGGAAAGTGAAGGAGGACAACGGTATCAATAGCTACAACAATTTTCACTCATTTATACCTAATTGCTTGTATGATCTCCTTGCTAGTTTTTGCATGCATGGCATATGCATGTGGTTTCTTGGTTATGATCTTTCATTTTCATAAACGATTTCTTGGATTGACAATCATTTTTCTTGGCCTTCCCATTTCCTAGATAGCCATGGTGTTGTCTATTTATCATTGTTTTCTTGTTGATTCTCATGTTCCTTTACTTATGGGTTGAGTTACCAGTTCCTGGAGCCTTGGTTGGACAAAATCTATGCAAGCCCTGTAACAACTTCGGTTCAGTTACTAGTCCTAGAAGCCTTTGTTGGAAAAATTCTCCAGAGGCCTTAGTGGGTTATGTTACTTGTCCTCAAAGCCTTGGCTGGAAATATTCTTTGGAGCCCAGTGACAGTTATGGGTTGAGTTACTATACCTGGAATCTAGGTTGGAGAAAACTCTTTAGAGCCCTTCACAACTTGGATGGAGCTTGATAGGGTGATGGTTAGTGATGTTGGATCATGAGGTCAAATCATTGGTTGAATGTTGAGGTGGTTTGGCCTTTGGAGCCCTAATTTGGGTTTCTTGGTTTATTCCATGAGATACCACATTCATGCTTGGAATTTGGCATTGGGGTGATTGGTTGAAAGAGAGATTTGGTGCAACCCAATCTACGGTCGGGTGGTATATGGAAGTCGCTGACTTGGTTTCATTTTTCATATGTTAATAAGAGCACTTCTCATCTTGTATATTATGGGTAAATATATGTGTTACTATGTGGCTTTAATGGTTGTTCTATCATTGACATTTTTCTCGCTATACATTTGTTATAAGCATATTTTATGATAGGCTTGAGTTATGAATTTCATCATGTTTTGATTGGAAAATGAAAAGATAATGAATGTATGACCTAATAGATGATATTGAATCTATTATGAGATGACATTAAACCTGCTTGACAAATCTTAGACAAATATGAATTTCCTTTGTTTAGATGTGTTTCTATGACTAGTTCATTTCATGTTCATGATGTGTTTCATGAAATGCCTTCCATGGTTAGCATGAGCTAGGTTAGGTCCTTTTTGAATTTTTATAATTAAGGCCTTCTATTATTGGTATTTATCATTTCTGATAATTTCATCAAGTTTTGGGTAGAGGATTCAGTCCAAGCCTTGAAAAAGTGGCTCAGAATTTGGGTTTGTTGGCACACAATTACCTGGAAAATTCTGCAGTCTCATGGATGCCCTTACTATTGGAGCAACTGGAGGGTCTTAATCACATGGAGGCCTTGTTCTGCATGCAACTAGGGGTCTAGCTTAGCGAAAAGCATGTTAATTTAGGGGTTAGGCACTTGGAATGGTTGGTTAGCCCCTAGCACCTTGTAGCTCCTAAGGAAGGTCAGTTTGATTTTGGTTTGTAGATTCCACTTCCTTAACTATAATTGGGGAGTTGAGTAATATCATAGTAACTATTCATGACATGTTTACACCAGTGGATGAATTATCTTGGGTAAAGGTGCGAGAATGGTGTTACAGAGTGGTCTCAGATCATGGCTCAACCCTTGAACTGGATGGGTGGGATATGTTTGTCATGAATACATGTCGGTTCCATATGTGTTTATTATGCTTGTTGTCTACCTGCTTGTTATGTGTGTATGGTGGTAGTCATTATTATAGTTGAGTTTCCATGTGTAGGTTGATGATGTTGTTGTTGGGATGTGCTTTTCATGAATGCAGGTTGGTTTTATATGCGTGCCAGTGTCTATATGTTTTTATGCATGTATTTTCATGGTTACAGCTTTGTGCATGAGGTCATGTTATGCATATCGGTATGATCATGCATGGTAACTTGATGAGATTGATATGGTGATGACATATTTATTATGATTATGTTTATACATGTATTGTGCTAATCTAGTTGGTCTTGTAGATGAGATATCCTCCCATGAACTATACTAAGGTATGTTAGTGTTACACAAAAATATCATAACCTCGATTATTTGCAGTCGGTATGGGTCTATCACCACCTATACCAGTTTCCTAAGCAAGTCTCAAACCTCAGCTCTTCAGAACAAGCTTTAGAAATGAGAGAAAGACATCAAAAAAGCAATGTAACTCTGGTTCCGCACTTTCTCTCACTTTTTCCTGCGGGCCCGCACCTTTTGTTCAGGATATATGCATACTTATATGCTCTGTATGTAAAGGGAAGGGTGCATACCCCTGTGAAAGTCGAAAGGCGCAATTTTTATCTTAAAAAACTCACTTTGCGTTAATTCTAGAGGTTTCTAGAAGGATTTGTTACGTGGATTGTTCGCTCCAAGTGGTTCATGCATCCCATATGAGGAGGAACTAATCCCTCGTTAAGAGGAGCTATCCCTTTGAAGGAGGAATCTATCCCTTTGAAGGAGGACCTAGTAACTG
This sequence comes from Pinus taeda, assembly GCA_000404065.3. NCBI lineage: Eukaryota > Viridiplantae > Streptophyta > Pinopsida > Pinales > Pinaceae > Pinus > Pinus taeda. Next base: position 201,939 of record APFE030447160.1, read on the forward strand.
ATCTCCATTGCACTATAAATTGAGGCATTGGGTCAGTGGCTTGGGGGGTTAGAAGCTAAAATTTTGAGGGTAAATGCTAGTGAAATCAAGACTTCCTATTTGAGCTTAAGAGGAGAGATCACATACCTTTTTGGCTTCATTGGGTAGTGAGTGAAGCTTGTCAAAGTAGAGGAGACTTCTTGTTGGACCCTGGGAGGAGCTTGTACAGCGTCAAGGCAAAGGTTGTAAGGTTCTTCTCCTTTTGAATTAATACAATCAAGCTCATTTTTCTCAACAAGTATCTCATGTTATTTGTTTCATGGACTCCTTGACTTTCATGTTAAATATGTTTATAATACTGGTTATTCAGGTGCTATTTAATCGTTTGCCTTGTTTGTGTTTGCAGTGCAGGTTTGCGACAAAGGAACTTACTTGGATCAAAGGAGCGAAGGCATCTCCAAACTTACGTTGGACATGAGGTAGGCCTTAAACACATTTGTTTTCCATTATTTATAAAGTGCATTTATAGAAAGATAGTGTCTTGTTGGTTTGTTTGTCATTAGTTCTTCATTAGATTCTAGGAAGGTCTATCTTTTCCATAATATCGACTCATTCCGCGTGACAATTAGTTATGAATATGTTTTGTTTTAGCTGACATGATATCCTAGCAGGAAGAATATCAAAGATGACTAGCAAAATGGTGGACTATAGTTCACGAGATTCTCCTTATAAATCAGATGAGAATCATGGTGATCAATAATCTCCTGATATAGTAGACAATTAGAGAAGTTTGAAGGAAGAAACAAGGAATTACAAAGCTAGAAAATGACAGAATCATTGAGTCACAAGAGAGGTTTTTCGGGGCATAGGAGAAACAGGAGAGGTTAATGCAATCATCCTTCAAAGTTTGCTAGACCTGTAGAGACGGATAGCACTTAGGATCACTCATGGACAAGAAGATAGTACTAATGGAGCCTATGGTAGTAGGTACCATGGTGGGCATAGGTCGAATAGAGATGAGATGGCTAGATATTGAAGATTCTTGGATACACCTGATAGGAGATGTAGTGGACATGGGAATTATTCTATTTTTGGTTTGGATAAGTGTCATTGTTGTCTTTTCCTCAATACCATCCTTATAGGAGGAATGATATGACATATTTGTTGGATGAGTTCAGGAAAGTAAAGCCACCTACATTTGATGGAGAAATGAAGAAGTCACAAGATGTAGAATCCAAGTTACTTGGTAAGAATAAGTTCTTCAGATTGCATGATTACTTGGAAAACATAAATACCATAATAAATATGTTTAGTATTAAAGGTAAAGAAAACATCTGGTGGGAATATGTAATGAAATTCAAAGTCGTTTGGCAAGAGAAGTTGACTTGTACTGAGTTCGAGAGACTTTTTAGGAATAATTATATATCAGAGATACTATGATTACAGGGAAAAATAATTCTATGAGTTGAAGCTGGGACCCATGATCGATGAGGAGTATACTAGAAGATTCTTGAAGTTTTTGAGGGATGCTCCTTATTTGAAGGAGAAGAAAGTGAATATTTAGAGATTCATTAGTGGGTTGTAGGTAGCATTCAAAGACAATATTGAGTTTGATGTGCCTAGATCATTGGAGGGAGCCATAAAAAAGATAAAGCATTATTATGAGCAATCAAAGCATAGGTTTGAGACTAAGTAGGATTGGAAAGGTCACGAGAAAAATAAGGGGAAATGGGATAAGTAGTGAGCTAGACCTCAGGACACATGTAAAAAAGACAATGTAGCACTTCCTATAAAGTTCAATGCATATGACAAAGGATTTAGTCTAAGGAGAAGAACAAGGGTGATGACAGGAAGCCTTTATAGTGTTGTACTTGTGAAAATGGTCATCACTGCAAAGATTGTCCACAACGTTGAGGTGGAAGATTGCATATTTACAATGATCAGGAAGCACAAAAAGTTGATGATGCTGGATAGAGTATTCCACAGATTTGTTCAGCATTAGACAATAGGCAGGAACATCACAATGCATCTATTATCAAAATAGACGATAATATTTGTGATCAAGTTGTTTCTATTGTGATTGAATTTAGATATAATTATAGTTATGTTAATCCTGTAATGGTTGATAAGTGTGGTTTGAATAAATAAGTACATGCAAAATCTTGGTTAGTATAGTTGGCTCTAGGTACTAAGAAGATAGTTTATAATTGGGTAAGAGCTTTTGCAATTGAACTGAATGATATTCCTACACCAATGCAATTGAATGTAATTAAGGTGGGATCACACATTATATTATTGGGTATGTACTAGTCATATCTTCACAATACTAAGGTATATTGCTATGACAAGGATATTGAGTGCTTGGATGACAATGGAGAGCAAAGGATATTATAGGGTAAGAAGAAGGAAACATCATTTAGAATGGTTACAGCTATGCAGGAAAAGCGCAATCACAAAAAAGGGTGTGTGTTATTTGTAGTGCATATGTCTAGTCATAAAGTTAAGGATGTTGAGGATGTAGAGGTCTTGAAAAGGTACCTAGTTTTGTATAAGTTTCAGGATGTGTTTCCAACAAATATTTGAAAGTTGTTTCCTGACACAGAAGTGGAGTTTTGTATTGAGTTTGTACCATGGGTACCACTAGCATCAAAGAAACCTTATACAATGAGCACACCAGAGTTAGTGGAATTGAAGTTGCAGTGGAAGGAGGTGCTTGACAAGGGATACATCAGGCCAAGTGTGCCACATTCCGATGCACTAGTGTTGTTTGTAAAGAAGAAATATGGTACGATCAGATTGTCTATTGACTACATGTAGTTGAAAAAGGTAGCCATTGAGAACAAATATCCATTATTGAGGATCAATGACTTGTTTGATCAGTGTAAGGGAGAAGAAATTTTCTCAAAGATTGATATGAGATCAGTATATCATCAGGTACGCATTAAAGAAGATGACATCTACAAGACTTCTTTCCAGACTAGGTATGGGAATTATGATTTTTTGTAGTTCCATTTGGTTTAACTAATGCTCTAGCCACTTTTATATGCTCGATCAAAAGTGTATTGCGTCCTTATCCAGAAAAGATTTTATTGTGTTCATTAATGATATATTAGTATATTGTAAGAATGAGAAAGAACATGCCAAAAATTTAGCAACAATGTTGATATTACGATGGGAGAATTAGTTGTATGCCAATCATAGAAAATTTAGCTTCTTTCAAACAAAGGTACATTACATGGGACATGTGGTTTCCAAGTAAGGCATAATAGAGGATCCGAAAAAGGGTAAAATATATTATGAAATGGGAAGCTCCTAGGAATATGGATGAGGTAAAGTTATTTATGGGGTTAGAAGGTTATAATAGGATGTCCATAAGGAACTTCTCATAGATTACTTAGCTTATTAAGTCAGTGTAGAGGAAAGGTATGAAATTTGAATGGACAAAAGAATATGTATCTAGTTTCGAGTATTTGAAGCAATTGTTGACAAATTCTCCAGTTCTATAGATCACAAATCCATACAAAGAGTTGGTGGTGTGTAAAGATGCTCGCAAGAGAGGACTTGGTGGAGTCCTTATGAAGGAATGATAGCAGGTATGTTATGAATAAAGAAAATTGAATAAACACGAGAAAAATTATGTAACACATGATCTAGAGTTGGAAATGATCATCCATGCTTTGAAGATGCAGAGACACTATATTCTTGGTCGGTGGTTCATCTTGATGAGTTATCATAGTGGATTGAGATACCCATTTTACCATCTGAATTTCAATGCTAGGCAAGCTAGGTGGTTTTCCACGATCAATGAGTTTTACTTTGAGATCAGGTTCATTAAGGGGAAAGAGAATAAGGTTGTATATGCTCTTAGTATAAGAGTACAAGTAAATCATATAGCCATTATAAGTTCATATGGGTAAGATTGACAGGATTAGATCTTATAGGAATGACAACTTGATGACAGGTATAAGGAGATTAGGCACAAGTTACATCAGGATGGAGGTGATCATGATGTTGACTATCATCTCACATCAGATGGTTTGATGAGAATTAGGGACATTATATATGTACCAGAAAATAGTTGGATCAAGAAGCTTATCTTGATAGGATTTCATGCTAAGTCATATTCAGGTCACCCAGGATAAAAGAAGACATAGACAACAATGAAGAAGTTCTACTATTGACTGAATTTGAAGAAGGAAGTGCAAATTTTATGGTTTTTCATATATTATTAGTAGGTAAAATAACAATGTAAGCATATAGGTGGATTACTACAACTAATTATGATTGTAGAGTGCAAATGGGAGGTCATTCCTATAGATTTCATTACAGTTATTTTGAGGACATCTAGACAACATGATTCTATCATGGTTGTAGTTGATAGGATGACAAAGGTAGCAAAATTCATCTCAATGAAGTCTACTTATTCAGCTAATGATGTAGCAACGAGATTCATTAAAGACATAATGATGTTCCATGGTGTACTGAAGCAGATGGTTTCAGACACAGACGCTAATTTCACTTCCAATTTTTGGAAGGAGTTATTTGTAGGTCTGGGTACAAAGTTGGCCTTGAACACATCTTATCATCCAAAGGTAGATGGAAAGACAGAGAAGGTAAATAGAGTTATGGAGAACACATTGAGAATGTATGTGATGCATCAGACATGGAAGTTGGAAGAGTATCTTCCACTGGTTGAGTTTTCTTACAACAATGTGTATCAGGAGTAACTAAGGATGATTCCACTTGAGGCACTCTATGGGTAGAGTTGTAATACACACATCAGTTGGAGTGATGTAGTGAACAAGGTGTTGATGTGACCGGATATGTTTGCACAAATGAAACGTTAAATGTAGGTTATCAAGAACAATCTAAAGGCACCACATGATAGGTAGAAAATTATGTTGATTAGCACATGTTGTTTGAATTCCAAGATGGGGAACATGTGTACTTTTGCATCAACCCCAAGAAGATCTCCTTGAGGATAGGGTCATGTGCGAAGATGGAACCTCAATATTTTATTGCTTTCGTTATCCTTGAGAGGATTGGACTAGTTTCCTATCGACTTACGCTACCTCTGACAATGAAATTCCGTGATGTTTTCCATTTTTCATTTCTTAAAATATATTTGAAATATGTTGATCATGTTATTGATCAGTCTGTATTGTAGGTGGAACCAGAAGGAGAACTCCAACCAAAACCTCTACGCATTTTGTGGAGAAAGATGCTCATTGTTCAGAATCGAGTGATTGAGTAGGTTAAAGTCCAGTGGAAGAACTTTTGGCCTGATGAAGTGACATGCGAGATGCCTGACCAAATGTAGTCTATGTATCCCTCCTTGTTTTCTGGTTGAGGCAAAGTAGTTTTGGTATATGTATATACGTATATGTATGTAAATACCATAATGAGTTGTGTTATAAAGCTCCAATAAGTGGTATGGATGTCATGTTGTTATGTTTGTCATGTTGGTTATGATTTTCAGCATGTTCTTCATTCTAAATACTAAATCAACATAACTTATAAAGCTCCATAGGAAATGTGTTTTACTTTCAACAGTCTTGTTGGTTGTAGGTGTCATTGAACACCAAGGATGGTCTTCCCCTAATGGGGAGGTGTCTGTAACAACCTCAAGTTACAAATAGATGTAACAAAGTTTATTAATGAGAAATAATAACCAAGGTCATGGGACACATATTCCAAGATGAATGATGGGAAAAAACACAGTGACAGGGATAAGTTGTGACTAACTAATGGCAAAGTAAATTGGAAAAGTCAATGGAAAAGGATTTGCAAAGGCATGAGGAATTAATTGGCACCTATTGATGAAAATAATGGAAAATAGGAGAGAAGGAAGGCGAAAGGTCACAGGTTGCATGTGAGGAGGAAATTGAAGGAAAAATAATCGAAAATAAAGAAAATAGAGGCCTCAATTATAAAAATTCTTATGAGGATCAGTTCATAGATTTTTTTCCAGTTTTATCTTGGAGTGCTCTCTTCTATTCTCTCTTTCTCATACTTTTGGACACTTAGAGTTTTCTTGGAGCACTCTTGGAGGAGTGTGGCATACCTGGGATTTGGAGGAAGGAGTGAAAGGAAAACTAGGAAAGTGAATGGGGACAACATGATCAACAATTACAATGGTTTTTCTTGTAGGTACCAAGTTGCATGTATGAATACGTTGCTAGATTTGGCATGCATGGCACATTTACGTGGCTTCTCAGTTATGCTCTATCATTGGCATAGAGGATTTACTAGATTGACAATTATTTTTCCTAGCCTTGCCATTTTCTAGATAGCCATGGTGGTGTGGGTTTTATCTTTTTTTTCTGGTTGTTCCTCATTTTCCTTTGGTTGTGGGTTGAGTTACTAATTCTTGGAGCCTTGGTTGGACAAACACTATGGAATCCCTAGAACAACTTGGGTTTAGTTACTAGTGCCAAAATCCTTGGTTTGACAAATGCTCTAGAGTCCTCGGTGGGTTGATTTACTAATATTTAAAGCCTTGGTTCAACAAATGATCTCGAGGTCGATGACATTTGTGTTTTGATTTACTAGTATCAAAAGAAAGGTTGCAAAAAATGATCTTGAGCTCTAAACAACTTGAATGGATATCGATTTGTCGATTGTTAGTGATGTATGACCATGAGGTGGAATCACTAGTTGATGGTTGAGGTTGTTTGGCCTTTGGAATCCTTGGTTTGGTTTTCTTGGTTTATTCCATGAGATCCCACGTTCATTCTTGAAATATGGCATGAGGGTGTTTGGCTGAAAGAGAGACATGGTTTAGCCCAATCTATGGTTGGGTGGTACGTGGAAGTACCTGACTTGGTTGCATTTTTTATATGTTAATAAGATCTCTTTTCCCCTTTTAACTTATGGGTAAATGTACTTTTTATTATGTGGCCTTAATGGTTGTTTTATCATTGATATTTCTCTTGTTATATGTTGGTTATAAGCATGTTTTATGACAAAATTGTTGTAGCGGCTACGACCGCCCTCCAAAATTTTTCCTTTGCCTTGTTTTGGAACCTCCCTCCTCAAAACATTACGAACATGTCTTGCACTTCTCAGGTACCTGTGTCCCATTCAAGTTTATATTTCACTTTGCATCTTGCGTTATCTTACTTTCTTTCCCAACTGACCACAAGATCACCCTGTCACTTGGTTTACATTTGTTTCTTGCGTTGTCATGGAAAATAACAGAGTCCTAGAGAGAAACCTACCTTTTCCTCAATAATTGCATAGAGCAACCTGACAACCTGTCCTACTCTTCAAAATTGGGTAGAGCAGTCTAAGAGTGAGCTTCAGCTCAGAAATTCTGCAGACCCAACTCACAACTTGTCTTCAGTTGTGAAATTGTGCAAAGCAGGAGAGGCACCCAGACCCACTTAGCCGAGGAACTATGTAGAAGCATTCCTTCAGCTACTGCTTAATTCATGTGCCAACAAGTTACTCGTACCCCTCAAGAACTACACAATTTCCCCATGCATGCATTAAGCAGTAGCTAAGAAATAGGGATCTATTTTTAGCAATAGGAGTCCCACTCAAGCTAATTTTAGAAACTTCTCGCAACATCTTGATTTTTCCTAGATTTCTGCCATGCATGTCATAAACCCTGAACCTATGAAATCTATTTAAACAATTCCCCATAGCTCATTCTACACATTTCATCTTGGAGATATGGAATTCCTAAGGCATCTAGGATCCTTCGGCATAGTCGGTACAACTTTTCTCGGTAAGTATTTCTTTTCAAGTATTTTTCTACTTTTTAAGTCACTTTTATTCTTTTGTCTTGTGTGAGTGTTGTTTTTCATGTTTTAGTAAATGAACATAGGTGTTTTAGTTTGTTTTTACTTGTAGAAGTGTTTTTTCATGTTTTGCATTGTCTTTGTTAAGTGTCACATGCCTAACACGATTTTTGCTCTAACAATCATCATTGCACCAACTCTCCCCACCAACTTTGTTGTTCATTTGTTTGATTAGCTCTTGCATTGGTTTTTCTTGCATGCATGATCATTCACTCCTATCTGCTCAATTATTCTATCATGCATTTATATCTACTCATTTTTAGGTTGTCCTTAGGTAGATCTAGGCTTCCTTGGCTCAAAGCTTGTGTTTCCCGACATGCACTATGTATTCCTTGATCTCAAGGCTCAATCTTGGCTCCAATAATTGTGCAGAAGCTGCCTATCGCTGGCATCCAACTATGTTCTATGCAGTTCTAGAAGACAGTTCCTAGTCTTTCCCACTAGGATTGTGCAATGTGTAGTCTCAACCAGCAGTCAAACGAGAGTGGACTACACATTGTGCAGTTCTAGTCCACAATCAACCTCACTAGAGTACGGTCTCATAGTTCCAGTCAATAGTAGGTCTCACTGGTAGCTGAGACTATGGAATCTACATCTCCAGTTGATAGTCTCCTAACCTCTGAGAGTCACTACTACAAAATATTGGCCAACTATCACCTTGTTTATTGTTTGATCGAACCTTGAATTTCTTTGTGTTTTCTAACAAACATTTTCTTTGCGTGAGGGTCCACTCTATCTCTTGGTATATCAGATGTTGATCAGTCTCTTAGCAGTATAGGCATCATGGTTTCCAAGAGAGTTGGATCAAAGGACATTGTAATGAGTAGCAGTGGAGATGTGGTTGAATAGGTGCCAATGAACTTTCCCATATATGTAGACACACATTTGTTCTCTAGAAGGAGATGAGGATCACATGGAAATAAGTAAAGGAAATGTTTACATGTTGTTTCATGGAGAATCTAGAAGATCGACAAGTCTATTTCACCATTCACAAGTCAATCTTATACAGGGTTACATGTAGGTACTTTGCGTTCTCGTGCGCAAATATCATTCACTTGGTTATCTCACATACTGATCACGAGATGGTGACATTGAGAAATACTAGTGGGAGACCAGTTTCCACCTTAAGGACAGAAAAATATCACTAGATGTATCACTTGTTGTAGTCGATAAACTACATGGATGCATTGTTCTTCACTCCTAAAAAAAATGTAAACAAGAGTGATAGCATGAAGCATTGGGTAAAAGAGCCATCGAAGTTTAGGATGACACCCAACCAGGTCTACAAGATGAAGTCACTCTAGAAGGCTTACAAACTCTTGGTAATATTCGCATGTCACTTGTATGGTCAAGAGAGCATGGAAAAAGTCATGCAGAGGTGGGTTGTTATGTTAGATCAATTGGAAAATGAAGGAAGGTCTTTCAACTGGTCAGGTATGTTGGATCTTTAGCTAAATTTGCATGTGTCAAATTCCAAAAATCCACCTAAGGATGGAGAAGCAAGATTATTTATCTCTGCATATCTACTTCATGAAACATGTGCCCAACAACAGTTCCTTAGCATGGGTTGGAAATGGACACCATCACAAGAAGCTGTGAACGTTTATTCCAAGTTTCTCTTAGAGTGCAGCTACCAAGGATTCATGGAAAGGATATCTGACCATTTCAACACCCCACTGTATAGGATGACATTTGAATAGGATCCAACTTGCATGTCCCAGGAAGCAATGTAGGCATTGCTTAACATTGCAAATTGAAATGCCTCACCTAGTCGCACCTTCATCAAGATGTTTGGCATAAAGAAGCCTCTACATGAGTTACTGACATTTTCCATGCATAAGCTAGTCATGCATGAGGTTGCGTGTCACATATCCATAGTGTTATCAACATGAATAGACAAGACGAAGAAGGCACCATGGCCTACTGTTCCTTTTTGGATTGGTTTGTACGAGATCCATACCTTGAAATATGAATATGCCGAGACCGAAGACTTGAAAAAGTTTGGGTTCGGCAGTAAGAGCTTAATTCCATATGATCCCCACTGCATATGCAAGAACCACCTTTGAAAGGTGTACTACCCATGGATCCATGAGGCATTTCATTGGACAAAGGAAGATCCTTGGAGGTATTACTATAACTCCTCTAGGCTCAATGAACTGGTCAACATGGCTATAGAATGGAAAGCAGTGTTGTAGGCAAAAACACCATAGGAAGTAACAAAAACACCAATAATGAGTAGCAAACTAGTGTAATACAAAGGCAAGAGGAAGATTGTTGAGAGTGCAGAAGCTCAGAAAATCTACAAGTTCAAAGAAAATCCACTTGTTGAGAGAGTAGTTTTGGAGATAGATACGAAGAGGTGACAAGGCAAAAGGAGAGTGGAGTGGAAGAGAAAAGAGAAGAAAAGGTTGGAATATATGGAAAGGAGATTGTAGGAGAAAGAGAAGAGGCTAAAAGCATAACAAGAGCTAAGAAGGAGAGAAAGGGAAGAAAGGAAGAAATAGGAATGGGAAGAGGAAAATGGTGCACTGGCAGAGAAAAATATGCAGATACAAATTGAAACATCAGAGAAGCTAACATATGAAGAAGAGGGTGAGCAGGTGTAGGTTCAAGAAATGGCTCAGTAGGTTGATAAATTGCTTTAGGAAACATACATGGAGATGGAACATGAGATAGAGGACCAAGATACTGATCTCACGCTGAGAGCATAAGAGGTCACATCATGGTCTCTGCCACCTTCGCAATCAAAACCAGTCTCAAGCGAACAAGGATAATTTGTTCAACTTGATGATGATGCAGAGATGGATGTCTACGATTTGGCATTTGACAAATCACAACAGAGGATTTTAAGGACACGAATAAGGGAGATCTCGAATGATCATACATCACCTACGTACATATAATAAAGAGTGATTGTACCAAATGTTAGAATACATCCAATTTCCATGGATGAAGCTTCTAAGTCTAATGTGGAAGCCACAATTTCCATAGTCAAGTTCTTGATATCAGAGAATGGTGAGATGGTGAAGGACTTGCAAGAGAACAGGCAAAGAACAGAGCAGTCCACAAGGTCTACCATGACAGGGATGATGAAAGAAATAGTGGCAGAGATATCATCTTTGGAGGCCTCGATGCAGACAATATATAGAATATTTCTCACTATGCACAAAGTGGTTTTCAATCTACATGAATTTCTATAGTAGTGTGTGTAGATAACCCAAACTCTCATATAAATTCACACTGCTATTGCACACATGCAAGAATGGACAGTGGGATACAAGGGAGCCCCATTTTACTTGCATAAGAGGATGAAGCAAAAGGATGACCTAGACAAAGCATGGATCTAGATGTTGGTCCATAACTATGAGAAGCTCCCTCTGCTCATCACTAATATTGAGGCTTCCTATGCATGGCTGTCTAGGCATTTGGATGTCATAGTGTGAATGCACAAGATCGCTTCCATTGAAACCCCCACCCAAGCCATCACAAAGAACCACATGCAGCATGTTGAAAAGTACATAGAGCAGTTGATGTATGAAGCCATTAAGAATGACTTGCAACTCAGTGTAGAGTACATGCAAAGGTACATCAGTGGTCCAACCACACTGAGGACAATGCTACACATGCTTTAAGATGACTTGGATAGAGGTTTCGAAACAATATAGCCAGAAAACATGGAGCCAAGAGTTTGCTTTGACAAATATGTCATCAAATAGTACAGGGACACAATAGTGAAGTACAAAGATTGGTATCAATTTTTCACTGAATACCATTGCGAGAAGGTTATCAAGTTGATCTTCCTAGAAGATGCCGAGTGATGTTGTTTGTCTTGTTAGGTTGACTCAAGCCTATTTGTTGTCCCACATGGGTATATGTGGAAATTATACTATTGTAAACATGTTGTAAATGAAATCCCAAGTGTCAGTAGTGGAATATGAACAGTCATTTTCGTAATGTGAAGAGCCATTAGGGTATTTCAAGAGTCAAAGGGGAATGCCAAGGGTCACTTCACCCTTTGCTATATATAGAGCCTCATAACTCATAGTATAGTTTTTTGGGAGCTAAGATTTTGGCTAGGCATTTATTAGAGAAGGCTTGGAGAGTATTATGAAGAGCCTTGGCTTCTGTACAATGTAGAATGAGTACATCTCCTTGGATGAGCAGTTAGTCTTGATTGTAATGTTCCACTATTGGGGCTAGTGGCTGTTAATGGTGTATGTATGGATGGAAATTTCACTTCATATTATATATAACATATCCAACACGTTTTCATGCATATGTTGTTATTCTAGTTTCGCTATTATGGGAGATTTTACAATATTTGTTATTTAGCTTACGCATTTGTGTATGAACTACTTTGTATGAAATTGTATGAATCTTGTTACAATCGTGTTATTTGTTTAACCCATCCCTTTGGATTGTGGAATATCCTACTTTCCAACTTGTGATGTCATTCTTCTCATGTGTTCCTTTTAGGCTGCGTACTATTACAGGCTTCTAAGTTGTGCACTTCCATTTCCCGTCTGTTTGTTAGAACCTCCATGCATCTCACTTGACTTGCTACAAGATCACACATTTGCTTCTGAAAAAGACATCATACTTACCTCTATGCGCAATCGTAGTCAAGGAATTTATTTACTACCAACTGCTGGGACTCCTACTTCAAGATGTATAAGGTCTAGTTGGGACTTCTTCCCGACGATATCCCGTGACATGTTGGTAGGTATAGCACCATCAACATTTCTAGTGCTAGAAGGAGGACCAGATGAGGAGTTGAGTCCTCAAAGTCTGTTTTGAATCTCTGCGCATATTTCAAGAACTACATTAAGTCAATCCTCCTACATGTCTATCTCATGGATGTGATTTTGAAGTGTGGGGGGATCTGATCAGTGAGTTGTCACATTTCACATATGGTGTTGAAGGCAGAGCAACGTTTCTAAGTCATGGAGTGGCCTTCATGGGTTTCTATGAAAGAAATGAAATCCATGAGGATCACATTGCCTGTTCACTATTTGCGTTCACGCTCCAAGGGAACACACTACAATGGTATGTCACGTTACCTATAGCCTCCATTCACTCTTATGATCAGATGATTAAAGAGTGGGTGCATGTTTTCTATCATTATGATCATAAAACACTCAACAAAGAAATTCTAGAATTACGAAAAGCACCCAATTAATCCCTTTTGGAATTTTGAAAGAGCTTCTAAAATATCGGTTTTTAAATCCCACAAGATGAAATTGATTGGAAATTTCTGAATGAAATATTTCAATATATTCTTAACATATTTTAAAATCCACATGTGTTATAATCATTCGAACCCCTCCCAGCACATCTCAGTGTTAGAGCTACCAAATCTAAGACAAACAAGCTTGCTATCACAGGTGAACCTCTGCCTGCTTCTCATCAAATAGCTCTAGCTCCGCAGTGCAAGGTGGGAGAGGTTCTGAACCCATGTGTTGAACTGTCACATCCTCGTACCCCACCTACTCTAGATATTTTCACAAATTTGGATTGCAAGCTTGTTGGTTGTCGTGTGAACTTATTCTCTCAACCTTTGTCCTCTCATGTTGTTGATCCTCTGGATTGTACTGTGTTGTGTTCTCTCATTCCTGACTCCACATTTGTTGTTCAAAAGGATCAAGTTATCGACAAAGTTGGTGTTGAGAAGCCAAACTATGTTGTCATTTATGATGAGTATGTGTGGGAATCTGAAGAAGAACATGCGGTGAGGGATGACCTCCTTCAATCTACACCTCATCGTTGTTTCCTGACATCTTTGGTGATTCTTCAATTTCTTATTTGTCTTGTGAAAATCCATTCCTAGATGTTTTTACTTCCGATCATTTAGAGAACACAATGAATGTCATTCCGTGATCAGATTTTGGAAAGGACACATCCTTCTTCCCAAATCCTCCCAATCTATCATATTTTCTTTCTGAAAACACAAAGGGTGAACATTCTTGTTGTTCATAAATCCCTGCCTATGATTCATCAAATCATGAGGATGCTGATGAACATATCAAATTTTCTAATCATGGCTATCATGACCTCTTTAATTCTTTGTTGGATTAAGATGTTTATTCATTTGTTGTTGATATTTCTAAGCCACTAGTATTTGATGATCTACGTACTGATGAAGTGGAAACCCCTCAAGTTGTCGAGGAACTTTAGCTTGAGTTGATTGTTATGTCAGGTCCTCGATGTCTTGAAGTCAGCTACACTTATGAAAAAATATCTGTTGAAACACCCCAGGCTCCTCACACTCTACCGTGTTCATTGAAGATCAATCTCATCCACATATTTTACATCCTCCACCATAATCACATGATCCCATCGCTCATGTATCCAAGGAATCATACATAACGATCACTCTTTCTAAGAAAAAATTGTCTTCCTTTTTCATGTTTGGGCATTTTTCACAGTAGAAAGAGTGTATATTCTCATCATCTATGCACATTTTGTTGCAACACCATGGTACGTACGTAGAATGTTTGTCTTGCACATTTACTCTTTTATTTTCTCCGGACGCATTTAAACTTCGAGCATGTCGGTTTTCACTGTCTTATCTTTATTGTGTTGGTTTACTTTTATATCTTTCTGGTCAACTATGCCTTCACCAACATGGGTCAACCAATGTGTCAGTCACTGCATTGGAAATACCACTTTACGTGAGTATGCTTATGCATTGTTTAACATAGGATTAGGAGTATAGTTTTCTTTATTTTTTACTTAGATTTCTTGTTTGCTTTGCTTGCATGTTTTTCTTTTATTTCATGTTTCTCTTTTATTTACTCCTGTCCTTTGCTCACTTGTTTCATTTTCTTGTTATGCACTGATAGGATTAGCTTTAGATGAAACAATGTTTGGCTCTTGAGACAAGCAAGGTGAATTACAAGAGGACTTGTACATCTATCAGCAATTTCTTATTTGATGTCCTCTATCTTTACGAAGAGCTTGTTGTCTTTAGTCAATGATACCCTGATGGAAAATAAGTTTTGTTCAGCATTAGTCATGGTGAAAGCATGATGCTTACTCGGTCAACTCTAATACCACCTACTCTAATCAACCTTTCTATATTTGGTTAACCCTTGTCATCTCAGTCAAGTAGAGTAAGGTAAGGGGAAAAATATCAACAAGTATTTTAGAGGTATTTATAACATACTTCTCTAAAGTGACAACCTCTTCTTCTCTTAATAAGTCGGGATCCCTCTTCCACCTCATGAAATAAATAAGTGCCTATTGACAGTTCTTTGGAAATGAAAAAAATGAAAAATGAAAAATAGATAAAGGTGAAAGAAGAGAAAGGATTCCTACACAAAGAGGTGATGTAAGTAACTCCATTAGGTTACCAACCAAGCTCCCTAGTAGCAGAGTGATGGTTGTGTTCCTTCATGACTCCACTGGGGTACTATCCATGCATGTTGGCAGTAGAGAAACACCAAAGATGAAACTAAAAATTTTACAGTTATATTACTTGTGCATCAATATACCCCTCTTACTAATCAAAATAAATCAGTTGACTTGGCTTGATATGTGTGTTGATCGATCAAGAAATGGAAAGCTATGATGATCAAAGAATAAAACAATACATCTAGAGGAGTTATACTCACTTTACACAAAACAAGGTCCATACAGATAGCTGGAGTTCTGCCACTGTGTTGCCAACGTTGTAGCTACAACCACCCTAAAAAAATTTCTCTTCACTTTTTTTTGTAGCCTCCCTCCTCAAAATCTTAGCAGCACACCTTGAACTACTTAGGTACTTGTCTTTCATTCAATTTTATCTTTCACTTTGGATATTGTGTTCACTTACCTCCTTTACCGACTAACCACAAGCTAACCCTGTGACATGGTTTACATCCAGTTCTTACGTTGTCTTGGAAAACTCCACAATCCTAGAGGACAACCTTCCTTGCTCTTAGGAATTGCACAGAGTAGCCTAACAACCTCTCTTGGTCTTGAAAACTACGTTGAGCACCTCACAATTATCTTTGTCTTAGAAATTGTGGAGACCAAACTGACAACTTGTGTTTAGCTAGGAAATTGCATAGAGAATGAGAGGCAACCAAAGCCACTTGGCAAAGGAATTGCATAAAAACATTTATTTAGCTTCTCCTTGATGCATGTGTCAACAAGTTACCTAGTTCTCGCTAGAACTGCACAATTTTCCCATTCATGCATGGAAACCTTTCTTGAAAAAAGAAGAAAGTATCCCTAAAAAATATGGATATTTTTTTATCACTAGGAGTTACACTCCAGTTAATTTTAGAAACCTCCCTCCACTTGCCAATTTTTCCTGTATCTTTTGCATGCACATCATAAACCCTAAATCTACCAAAGCTATTTAAATGAAACCTCAGAGCTCATTCTACACATTTGATCTTGGGGCTCTCGAATTCTTGAGGCATCTAGGAACCTTCAACACACTTGGCACAAATTTTCCGGTTGTCTTTCTTTTCAAGTCTTTTGCTGCTTTTTCTTTCAGTTTTATTTCCTTGGCTTGTGTGAGTGTTGTTTTGCATGTTTTACTGAATGACTACTGGTGTTTCAAATTTTTTTAAGTTGTAGAAGTGATGTTTCAAGTTTTGCATTCTCTTTCTGAAGCGTCAAATGCATAACATTGTTTTTTCACTAACAGTCGATGTTGCAGTGACTCTCCCCACCAACATTGTTGTTCATCCATTTGACTGACTCCTACATTGGCTTTAGTTGCATGCATTATCACTCACTCCTATATGCACCATCCTTCACTAATTCATTCACATCTACTCACTTTCGAGTTGTCCTTGGGCATATCTCAATTGCCTTGGCTCAACCCCTGCTTCGCTCGGCATGCACTACACATTCCTAGATCTCAAGGCTCTGCATTGCCTTTAGCAATTTTGTAGAAGCTAACTATAACTAGGTTCTAGTTGTGATCTATGCAGTTATGGGAGACAATCCCTACTCTTTCACACTCAGATTGTGCAATGCATAATCCCAGCCACCAGTCAAGATGGACTGAACTGTGCATTGCAGATTTCCAGTCCACAGTTAGTAGCAGGTCTCATTGGTAGCTAATATTATGTAATACATAGCTCCAGTTGACAACCTCCTAACCTCTGAGAGTCACTACTACGTAATCTTGAACAGTGGTCACTAAGTTTTTTGCAGATCGATCTTTGAAGTGCTTTTTGTTTTTTAACTAAATTTTTCTTTCCTTGAGTGTCTACTTTGTCTCCAAGTACATCAACTAGTGAGCATCCTCTTAGCATTATAGGCATCATGATTTCTAAGAGAGATGAATCAAATTACACTATAGAGAGAAACACTCAAGACATGGTTGAACAGGAGCCAATGAACTTACCCATCTATGAATACACACAACTATTTGTAGAGAAGGACATGAAGATCGCATGGAAAAAAATAAATGATGTATCTGTAGGTAGTTTCAAGGAATATCTGTAAAATTGACAAGTCTATGTGAACATTCACAAGTTAGGCTTGTAAAGGGTTTCATGCAGGTACCCCACCTTCATGTGTGTGGATATCATTCACTGGGTTGTCTCACATACCAATCTTGAGATGATGACATTGAGCAATACCAGTGGGAGACATCTTTCCTCCCTCAGGATGAAAAAATATCACTAGATGTATCACTTGCCACAACTATTGAACTACATGGATGTAGTGTTCTTCTCTCCCAGCGACAATGTAAACACTAGAGATATCATGAAGCATTGGATTAAAGACCAATTGAATTTTAGGATGACACCCAACCAGGTCTAGAAGACAAAGTCACTCAAGAAGGCCTACCAAATCCTGGCCATGTTCACATTTGGCTTGAATGGTCAAGAGAGCATGAAGACCTTCCCATAGAGTTAGCTTGTTATGTTAGATCAATTGGAAAATAAAGGAAGGCCTTTCAATTGCTCAGACATGTTGGCTTTTTAGCTAAAATTGCATGTTTCAAATGTCGAAAATCCACCTAAGGATGGAAAATAAAGGATCTTTTTGTCTACATATCTTCTTGATGCAATCTGTGCCTAGTAGAAATTCTTTAAAATGGATTGGACATGGACACCATAAAAGGAAGCTATGGATTCTTATTGCAAATTTCTCTCTAAGTGTATCTACCAAGGAGTCATGGTGAGGTTATATGACCACTTCATTTCACTATTGTACAAGATGATATTTGAACAGGATCCACCTTGCATGTCCCAGGAAGCGATGCAGGCATTTCTTAACATTGCAGATTGGTATGCCTCACTCGATGGCACCTTCATTAGGATGTTTGGTGCAGATAACCCTCTGCATGAGGTACCAATGTTTTCCATGGACAAGTTTGTAATGTAATAGGTTGCATATTATATCTCAAGAGGGTTATCAATATGACTACATAGGAGGAAGAAGGCACCATGCCCTACTCTTTCTTTGCAGAATGGGTTGTAGAAGATATGTACCTTGAAACATGCAAATGTTGGAGACCAAAATTTTGAAGAAGTTTGGGTTCAGCATCGAGAGATTCAACCTGTATGATCCCTACTGCATATACAAGAACCACTGTGTGAAGGTTTACTACCCATGGATCCACGGGGCATGTCATTGGCTAGAGGAAGATAGTTGGAGTTATTTCTATAAATCCTCTAGGCTTAATGAACTAGTTAGGATGGTTGTAGAATAGAAAGTAGCACTACAGGGAAAAACACCACAATAAGCAAAAGCAATAGTAGTAGTGAGTAGAAAACCAATGCAAGACAAAGGCAAGAGAAATATTTCCAAGAGCGCGGAGGCTGAGAAAAGCTACAAGTTCAAAGAAAATCTACTTGTTGAGAGAGTAGCTTTGGAGATAGATGCAAAAGGGTGACAACATGAAAGGAGAGTGGAGCGAAAGAGAAGAGAGAGTAAAATGTTCGAAGATCCAGAAAGGAGACTGCAAGAGATGGAGAAGAAGCTAAAAGCAGAACAAGATCTCAGGAGGAGAGAAAGGAAAGAAAGGGAAAAATAGCAGTAGGAAGAAGGAAAAGCTGTATTGATAGAGAGAAATATGAAGATATAGGTTGAGACACCAGAGAATATAACACATGAAGAAGAGGGTGAGCAAGTGGAGGTTCGAGAACTTTCTGAATAGGTTGAGGAGTTGGATGAGGCAATAGACATGGAGAAGGAATAAGAGCTAGAGGACAGAGACAATAATTTCTTGCCGAGAGCATCTGACATTGCACCATAGTCTCCACCATCTCCAAAATCACAACCAGTCCTGAGTGAACAAGGAGAATTTGTTCTCCTTGATGATGATCCAGAGACAAATCTGTACAATCTGGAATTTGACGAATCATAGCAGAGGATTGCATAGGCACGAAGAGGGAAGCTCCTGGATGATCATAAATCATCTCCACACACAAAAGAAAGGGTGATTGTACCATATATTAGAATAAATCCAGTTTCCATGGACAAAGCTTCTAAGACTTATGCAAAAGCCAATAGTTTGAAAGTTACGTTCTTGATTAGCTAGCGAGGGACTTGCAAGAGGCCAAGCAGAGAACAAAGTTGTGTACACGGTATTCGATGACAAAGATGAAGAAAGAAATAATGTGGAGATATCCATTTTTGATGCCACCATGCAGAAAATGTATAGCATATTTGTTGCCATTCACAAACAATTCTCCATCTATACATATTTCAATAGTAGTGCATGAAGAGAACCCAAACTATCAAAGACATTCACACTACTATTGTGCACATGCAAGAATTGAAAATGAGGTAAAAGGGAGCCCCACTTTACTTGCATAAGAGGATGAAGAAAGAGGATGAGCTAAACAAATCATAGATTGTTATGTTGATCCGTAACTATGAGCAGCTACGTCCACTCATCAGTTGCATTGAGGCTTCCTATGCACTGTTGTTGACGAGTCTGGATGCCATAGTGCAAATTCTCAAGATCCATTCCATCGAAACTATCACCCAAGCCATGAGAAAGAACCAAGTTATGATAGGTGTCAACAGGTAAATAGAGAAGTTGATGTGTGAAGCCATGAGTGATGACTTGCAACTCATTATAGAGAACATGCAAAGGTACGTCAGTGGTTGAGCCACACTTAGGACAATGTTGCGCATGCTTCAAGATGATATGGAAAAACGTTTTGAAACCATACACCTAGAATCCATGGAGGAAATAGTCAAATTTGACAAAGATGTCATCAAACAGTATGGGGACACAATAGTGCAATACCAAGCTTGGTATCAGTTTCTCACCAAAGGCCATCATGATGAGGTTATTGAGTTGGTCTTTACCCAAGATCCTGAGTGATGTTGTTTGTCTTGTTAGGCTGACTCAAACCTATTTTTATCTCACATGGGTATATGTGGAAATTGTATTATTTTAAATGTGTTTTATGTGAAATTCCAAGTGTCATTAGTGGAATGTGAACCATCGTTGTTTTAATGTAAATATTTGTGAGGGTAGTCTAAGAGTCAAAAGGGAATGTCAAGGGTCACACCAACCTCCCTTATATATAGAACCTCATGACTCATAGTACAAGATTTTGGGACCCAAGCTTTTACCTAGGAATTTCTTAGAGAAGGCTTGGAGAGTATTGTGACAAACCTTGGCTTCTCCATAGTGCAGAGTGAGTACATCTCTTTGGAGGAGTAGGCAGTGTTGAGTGTAATGTTCCACTATTGGAGCTAGTGGTTATCAATGGTGTATGTATGGATGGAACTTTCACTTAATATAATATATATCAGAGTGAACACATTTTCATACATATGTTATTATTCTAGTTTCATTATTCTGGGTGATTTAACAATATATGCTATTTTAACTTACACATTTGTGTATGAACTACCTTGTATGCCATTTTACGAATCTTGTTGCAATCGTGTTGTTGGTTTAACCTATCACTTTGGATCATGGACTATTCTTCCTTCCAGCTTGTGATGTCATTTCACTCGTGTGTTCCTTTCAGGCTATGTAATATTATAGGATTCTAAGGGACACTCTCGCTTTCCACTCCCTGTATTAAAACCCCCATGCATCTCACTTGAATCACTGCAAGGTCACGCACTTGCTTCCAACAAACATATCAAACACATCTCTACCTGCTATCGCAATCAAGGCATTGCTTTACTATCCACTGTTAGGACTCCTACTCCCAATGGTCTGAGGTCTAATTAGGACTTCTTACCAAGGAGATCTCCTAACATTTTGGTGGGTCGAACACTATCAATATGTTTTGATCATGATATGACTGGTAAACTAATGGATAGTGAACTTTTGACCTAATAGATGATATTGCAACTATTATTAGAAGGCATTAAACCTTCTCAATGAATGTTAGACAAGCATGAAGTTCCCGTTTTTAGATGTGTTTTTATGATGTATATATTTAATGTTCGTGATGTGTCTGATGAAATTCATGCCATGGTTAGGATGGGTTAGGTCAGGTCCTTTTTCAAGTTTTCCATTTGAGGCATTTCCTTCTTGTTATTTATCATTTCTATGAATTTAATCCAGTTCCTGGAAGAGACCTAAGTCCAAGGCCTAAAAGGGTGGCTCAAAATTAGGGATCGCTAGCATATAACTTCCTAGAAAAGTCTAAATTTGCATGGATTCCCTTTCTATGGGAGCAATGGGACAGTGACAATCACAGGTAGGCATTGTTGTGCATGCAAATGGGGGTATAGCTCTACAGTGATTATTTAGCCTCTATGTGTCGTGTAGCTCATGAGGAAGGTCATTTTATTTTTATTTTTGTCGATTCCACTTCCTTAAATGTACTTGACAATTCTAATGATATCATAGTAACTCTTCATCACATGTTTACCTTTGTGGACCTGTTAGCTTGGGTAAATGTGGGAGGAGAGTGTTACATAAATTCTTATGAATTTTAGGAGGGTTGTCAAAAAATCGCCATGAAAAAATTATTTTTGGGTAGTAATTTAAACCCCGTCCCCCACCAAAATTCATGAGAAAACACTTTTACAGGTAGTTGTTAAAAACCCCTCGCTCAAAAAATGGGGTTCCATTTCCGTGCCTTGGGGGGTTGAGGTTTGGGAGTGGGGAGTAGTGTGGGGAGCCAAGGGGGGATACAAACCACCATGAAAAATATATTTAGGTGAATTTATTTAAATGCTACACACCCCCATCTACCCCCAAAAAAAAGTTCAATTTTCATTAATCTTTTTTTGGGGGGTGGGGGGGCTTTCAAAAACACACCATGAAAAATATATTTTGGGATAATAATTCAAAATCCCCCTCCAAAATTCATGAGAAAGTAATTTTAGAGGCGGTTGTTAGAAAACCCTCAAAATTTTCATGACTTTGGGAGGGAGCTTTAAAAGACCTCCCGTAAATCCTTGAAAACACCTTTAGAGATGGTTTTGGAAAGACCACCACAAGTCAAACAACTCTAAAGGCATTTTCTGTACTAGTGTAGGTGCCAATACATGCCAAGTGCCAAGTGTTAGTGCATTCTAAGTGCCAAATATTTCTTTGTTACTTCTATCCTACTCTCCAATAATTGATCTCAAATAAATTTAATATTAAACTATTCCAAACCACGCTGACACATGCCAAAGAATATCAATGCATATCAACACATGTCATGCATGCTAAGACTTGCCAAGTTCTGACATGTTCGAAGTTTTGATGTGTGTCAGGAAGTGTTACACATGCTATGGACTAGCAAGGCATGTCGAAGAATGCTAAGGTGTGCCAGAGAGTGTCAATGCATACCAAGGAGTGTTAGGGGTATTAGGGAAACACAAGGGAGTACTAGCTAAGAATGCATGGAAATTAATGAATATGAGGGTGTGTTAGGGAGTGTCAACGAGTGTTAGGCATGTTAAGGAGGGAGTGGAAAGGTACACTATGTAGTGTTGAGGCATGATAGGAAATACCAGAGGATTTCAAGGAGTTCCAAAGTGTGCTAGGGATTTATAGGGTGTGGTCACATGTGCCAAATAGTGCCAAACATTGCCAAGGCATACCAAGATATGCTGAGTGCAAAGGCATGCCACGATGTGTAGGGTGAAAGAGTGTGCCAAAATGTGTCCATGAGTGTCAAGGAAACAAAAGGGATAACCAAGCTAATATTTAGGGAAATGAACACACAAGAGGGTTAATAAGTCAGGAAATTACATTTTTGGAAATGGTCATTCTTGACACACTAACAATAGATTCCAATATATGCCAGGTGCTAATATGTGCCAAGTTCCAATGCATCTCAATGCATGCCAAGTTGTTCCAAGGCATGCTAGGGATTACATGGCATTACAATACATGCAAGGGGAGTGCTATGTTGTTCTAGGGCATGCCAACGTGTTCTTGGGAATCCTAGTCATGGAAATATGTTCTATGTAAAAATATGTTCCAAGAAATGAGAGGTGCCAAGGAATGTTAGTGTATGCCAAATAATGTCAAGGTCTGCCAAGGGTTTTCTGGAGTAATAGGTCTCTCTCGCTAATAGAATTGACAAAACTCGATTATGTATTAAATAGTATGCTTCCTACACACACTACTTGAACTTTGTCTAAAGGGAATTTGTTACATAATAAACCTAAAAAATATGAACCATGTTTTGACTCATAGGGAAACTATATTATCATTACTTGAGGGAAATGATACACACTAAGTCCTTCTTAAAAAATTGATTGAGACTGACCACTATGGCCTTGGACACATAGTGAAAAATACTCCATAATATTGGCCTTAAATTATTATCTTTTGACAGAAAATATAACAACGGAAAAACAATGTCATCAAAAACTCATTAGAATGGTTAATGACAATGAACATTTTTTGACCATCACCAAAAATAACCAAAAATAGAATTGGCGAGGGACAATAAAAGATCATTACTAAAAGCGTCACCAAAGAGATAATTAGTGATGGGCCTTTAACAACCCTCACCAAAAGTGTCATTGAAAATGGTTTTGATGACAAGCCTTAAAGGATTGTTACTATATGCACTTACGACAACATTGTTTTAAGGATCATCAGCAGTCGAAACATTGGTGACGAACCTCAAAGGTTTGGCATAGGCATGACGCTCACCAATGAGTTTTTTTGTTGTAGAGTAATAGATATAATAAAAAGGTGTCTTCGTTATTATACAAAGGAGTGGAAATTTATTAATTTTTATATTTTCAATTTACCTATAAAAAAATAGTATAATTTTATTTTTTATTTTTTACAAAATGGTTATAAGTTTTTTTATTTAAAATGAATATCTAATGCATAAATATTTTTTTCACTATAAAAAAAACTTACATCCTTGTATAAAATTACAGATGAAATTTACCATCCTACAACAAAAGTGGTCCAAACATTAAATCGTTTCTTGATGACATGAAATCATATCAAAATCTTAAAGCATAAACTATGGATATATACTTCTAATGTCATTGAAGTTGGAACCATCTACCAAGGTATATAATGAGTAAAACCATTGTTTCTACATACATTAAAACCAATGTATTCCAAAACCATTCCATCAAGAATTATATGGCGTCAAGAGGTCGGACATGCTTTTGTATCCACAAGGATCTACGTGTAGTGTGTACCGCCCATTTTCTCTTTTCGGTCGAGTTTTTATGAAAGGAAATGATCAGTTTACAAGTTTAAACTTTTTGTGTGCAGTAAACAATAAAATTTTAATTGTAAACATTTCTACCTTTTATTACCACCCCGACCATCACCTTCCACAATGATTACATTGATGTTGTCATCAAGGTCAGCATAGTAGTTGCACATAAAATAGAAATTTACTTATCAGACATATATAACAAACATAAAAGAACTATTTTCTTACCAAAAAAATTCACTTATACCCATTTTATAAAAACAATATTCCAACCAATCCTAAAATGGGAGTAAAAGCTCTAATCCATTTACCAATATATTTTACTCACTCAATCTATTTGATGAAGTAATCATGTGTTTATGATTATTTTTATTTTTATTATAGATTTTGAAAATATTTTAGAATCCGATGGAAAATAATATATTCAAACAATTAACATAGTTTTAATTCATTATATTTTGAAATAAGAATTTAATGTACAATCGATAGAGTTATTTGATTGGGAATTCAAAATTGAGAAAGAATCCTTTAAGTGAAATCCATCTCATACTGAAACAAAGGAATGATTCAAACTAGGCAGTTGTTGGCATTGAACTAGCCAAACACAGAGTAACATTACTTACCTCACCAATAATTAGAATCATTTGTTGGGTTGTGCTATATTATTTCCATGACTAGCCCATGTAGTTTTGGGGGGTTAAAAAGAGGGCAGAGCCCCCCTCTTTCATTGTCCCGATTGGATAGCAGGGGAGTCACAAGGGGTTTGGTTCTGGACCCTATATTAAGTTGGGCGGACGTACATATGGTTTTGTGCATGTTTTTTACACATGGTTTTGGACACGATGGCTTTCGATCCATGGTTTTGGACGCGATGGTTATCGGTCCATGGTATTGGATGCTTTGGCATGTAGAAATATGTATTGTACCATTGAAAGGAACACAACGAAAAATCAAGTTGGTAGTCCCAGTTTTGGGATCTAGGGGAAAGTCCCTGTCTATACGTGTTTTATGTGTTATGCTCTCACATTGTTTATTTTCTGTGTTTTAGAACTTGTATGCAAGTAATTTTGTATGGGGTTAAAACCTACATGTGGTATTAGAGTTGTTTTAGCTTCAACTGTTGATGAGGGTTTTTACTCGAGCCTGTGGTAAACCCTATTCAGTGGGAAATCTGTGGGATCAATTCTGGTGGTGAAAGAAGATGGTGAGTAGTGGAAAGATCGAGATCGAAATATTTAATGGTCAGAGTTTTGAGTTATGGAAACTCAAGATGGAGGACCTGTTGGTGGATAAAGATCAGTGGATCATGGTAGATCTAGCTACTAAACCAACGAGGGTGTCCGATGAAGAATGGAAGAAGTTAGATCGAAAGGCAAAGAGCACAATATGATTGTGTGTCTCATATTCAGTATTGTTGAAAGTATCAAGGGCAGCTACAACGAAGGCTTTGTGGGACAAGTTAGGGACTTTATACCAATCTAATTCTTTGGTGAATAAACTGTTCCTATAGAAAAAGTCGTATAACCTGAGGATGAAAGATGGAGACTTGGTGATAGAGCAGCTGAATGCATTTAATACTGTGGTAAGTCAGTTATCATATGTTGATATTAAAATTTTGGATGAAGATAAGTGCATTAGTTTATTGTGTTCTCTACCATATTTGTGGGATAGTCTGGTTATTACAATAGGTATCAATGCAACTACCTTACAGTTTGATGAAATAGTCTCATCCTTGTTGATGGAGGAAATGATATGGAAAAATAAGGAGAGTCAGAATGGTGATGCCTTGTTTGTAAAAGGATGGTCCAGGAACAGAAACAAAAATAAGTCATTGAGTGGGAGGTCTAAATCTAGAGGGAGATATAAATCTCCAGGAAAACATGTAAAGGTGGTTTGATGGAAGTACGGAAAGGAAGGGCAATACAAAACGGACTGTAAATCTAAATCTCCTGACAAAGGAAAGGGATTTGATGATGACCCTTCTGTAGAGGTGAAAGCCACCTCATATGAAGGTGGAGATGTGTACTTGGCTTCTTCAAGGACACATGTAGATCACAAGGCATGGTCGATTAACTCAGGTGCATCGTTTCACTTCACTCCCCATAGAGAGTGGTTCTACAAGTATGAGAAATATGATGGTGGTGATGTCTTCTTGGGGGATGAAAGGAAGGCTAGAGTCATTAGTCGTTGAAAAGTAAAGTTGAAGTTGCAAGGTGGAAGGCTTAGAACACTTCCAAGTGTTCTGCATATTCCAGAGATAGCCAAAAATCTGATTTCTATGAGCAAGCTAGATGATGCAGGTTTAAAAATAGTGTTCGAGAAGGATGCCTGCAAGACGGTTTAGGGGGCACTCTTATTGATGTGGGGAGTTTATATTGGAACTCTGTACAAGGTGCAAGGTAGCACTGTTGTTGATGGGTGCAAAAGTTTAGTGGTTCCTGAAAGTGGAGGACAAAATCTAGTGGTCTTTGGAGAGAAGACCATGCTGTGGCATCAAAGTCTTAGACATATTGGAGAGAAGGGCCTTCGAATACTTCATGGCAAAAGGTATGGTAGAAGGTATGAGTAATAGTTCTATGGATTTTGATTTCTATGAAAATTGTGTATATGGGTAGCGAAATTGGTTGAGTTTCCCCTCTAGTGGTAATAGGGTGAAACAAATATTAGAGCTTGTGCAGAGTAATGTGTTTAGACCATTGAAGGTTCCATCACTGGGCAAGTCTGTGTACTATGTATCCTTTATAGATGACGTCTCAAGGAATAAATCGATATATTTCCTTAGGAAGAAATCTGAAGTCTTTGATAGCTTTAAATTATTTAAGGCTCTGGTGGAAAACCAGACAGAGAAGAAGATAAAGGTGCTGAGGATAGATAATGGTGGAGAGTTTTGTAGTAAGGAATTTGAAGAATTCTATAAGAAGTGTGGTATAACACGACATAACACTACTCCATACACACCTAAGCAAAATGGAGTTGCAGAAAGAATGAACAAGACGTTAATTGAAATGGAAACAATCATGCTCAGTGGCGTCGGGTTAGGACAGGAATTCTGGATAGAGGTGATGCAGAAAACATGTTATCTAGTCAACAAATCACCTTCATTGGCATTGGAGGATAAGACGCCAAAAGAGGTATGAATTGGTAAGAAACCCTCTCTCTTATGTTTGGGGTATTTGGATGTGATGCATATGTACATGTTCCAAAGGAGAAACAAACCAAGTTGGATATTGAATTCGAAAAGTACATCTTTATTGGGTATAAGGATGGTTTACATGGTTATAAGCTTTGGAACCCAGTAACAAGGAAGGTTGTGTACAACCGAGATGTGGTGTTCAAAGAGGTAAAAGATGTTATTAAACATGAAGTTCAACAAAGGGAACTTGAGAAGATAGAATTTGAGCTAAATGAGGATGAGTCAGACTCTATAGCAGAGGAGGAATCAGAAGATAATGAGCCACAAACTGCGAGTGTGAGATGATCAGTTCAAGAAAGAAGGTAGCGAGGAAGGTATAATCCATATTCTTTCTATTCAAGATTTTCTTTATCTACTACTGATGATGATCCCAGAACTGTGAAGGAAGTAGTCAGAGGATGGAAAAATTTGGGAAGAGGCCATGGTTGATGAAATGACATCTTTGAACAAAACTGAGGCTTGGGATCTGCTGGAGCTGCCGGTTGGAAGGAAACCCATTGGTAGCAAATGGGTGTTTGAGAAGAAGACAAATGCATAAGGAAAGGTGGAGAAATACAAAGCTTGGTTGGTAGAAAATGGTTATTCCCATGTGGCAGGAATTGATTTTGGTGATATGTTTTCTCTTGTTGCCAAGGTAACTTCTATTAGATTACTTTCATCTGCTGCTTCTGCTTTTGGTTTTGAGGTAGAACAGATGTATGTGAAGACAACATTTCTTCACAAGGATTTGGAAGAGGAGATCTACATGAAGCAACCTGAAGCCTTTGTGGTGAAGGGTAAGAAAGAACTGGTATGCAAGTTAAAAAAGTCTTTGTATGGGTTAAAATAGTCACCAAGGATGTAGTATAAAAAAATTGATACATTTATATGGGGTCTTGGCTTCACCAAAAGTAAAGCAGATCATCGTGTGTATTTTAAATTAATTGGTGATCGTGTTATTTATCTTGTCTTGTATGTTGATGATAGGTTGATGGTTGGAAATGACAAAGAAATTATCTAGAATGTGAAGACCCATTTGTTCCCCAAATTTGACATGAAAGATCTTGGTGCTACAAACTATATTTTGGGCGTGGAAATTAAAAGAGATCGAAAAAGGAGGAAGATCTGGTTATACCAAAGGAAGTATGTTGACACAATATTGTAAAGGCTTAATATGTAGGATAGTAAACTGGTGAAGGTTTCTATTCCTATAGGTGTAAAGTTATTTGTTGAACAATGTCCCAAGACACAAGAAGAGGAAGAGGACATGTCCCATGTTCCATATGAAAGTGAATTTGATAGCTTGATGTATGCCATGGTCTATACTAGACTAGACATTGCACATGTAGTGGGAGTATTGAGCAGGTTTATGTCAAAACTAGGGAAGGAGCACTAGACAACAGTGAAACAGGTTTTTAGGTATTTGCGTGGCATTAGTGATTATGGTTTGTGCTACCAATGAAGACCAGGATTGGATAGAGTGTTGGATATTAATGGCCTTGTTGATGTAGACTGGGCTAGAGATGTGGATCAGAGAAGATCTACAAGTGGGTATGTGTTTAACTTATTTGAAGGTGCATTTAGTTGCATGAGTAAGAAACAATCTATAGTGGCACTATCAACTACAGAGGCATAATACATGGCAGCCACTCATGCAAGCAAGGAAGCAGTTTGGTTGCAGAGATTGTGGTCAAGTATGGAGTTAGTATAGGGAGCTATAAAGATATACTGTGATAGCCAAAGTCTAATATTCTTGGCAAAGAACCCTGCATATCATTCAAAGACAAAGCACATTGATGTTCAGTATCACATTGTGAGGGATATGATAGAAGACAAAAAGGTGTTGCTGGTAAAGGTGGACACTTTGAAGAATACTACAGATGAATTGAGAAAATCTATGAGCTCTGAGAAGTTCTCTTGGTGTAGAGAAATAATGGGCATTGCAAGGTTGGATAAATGACTAAGCTCTCTTGTGACCCCCTTTTGAAAGAAAACAGCAAGTGGGAGAATGTTGGGTTGTGTTATATTCTTTCCATGACTAGCCCACGTAGTTAACCAGGGTCTTAGAAGGGGGGCAGAGCCCCGCCTTTTGTTGCACTGATTGCGTAGCAGGGGGAGCCACAGGGGGTTTGAGGGTGCAGGTAACCCCACTCTATGGGGTTTGGGGCAGCGCCTTGGAAAATTTTTGTTTTGCACCCTATATTAGGTTGGGTGGACCTACTTATGGTTTTGTGGATGTTTTTCGCACATGTTTTTGGATGTGATGGTTTTTGGTCCATGGTTTTGGACGCAACGGTTTTCAGTCCATGGTATTGGATGCTTCGGCATGTATAAATTTGTATTGTAACATTGAAAGGAACATAATAAAAAAGAAAAGTGGTAGTCCCGATTTTGTGATCTAGGGGAAATCTCTGTGTATATGTGTTTAATGTGTTATGCTCTTGCATTGTTTACTTTCTATGTTTTAGAATTCATATGGAGGTAATTTTTGTATGGGATTAAATCCTACATCATTGGTATTCAAATAATTAAACCCACTTTTTCATGGAATGATGTTGGGATGATCGAAATTAGAATGCAGAGATGAGGCTATGTGATGAATCTATTGTGGAAAGCAAGAGTGATATCCCACCATATATGATAAATTCAGAGTACTATTTCCCAATATGTAATTGATTTTGATTGGATAAGATAAATTCATTAGTCAACTTGCAATGGATAATATAAATTCATTAAATTGATTTCACAAGTGTTAGTTCCCTCTTAGATCTACGGCTTGGCTATATCCTTGATGGATTTCGATAAAATTATGATTTGTAAGAATTTTCACAAGGAATTTGCAGTAACATGTAATTCTGCAAGGGATTGAGGTTTTGTAGGACTTACTTCAATGCTTCCACACTGGACAATATACATGAGTGGTTATGGTACTTGGCATATGCCAAAGCCATAAATGATATTGAGGTCACTCGGTGCATATTAATTCCATTAGGCAATTGGTATATATGTCCACATCTTAAAATCCACCTACTTCAATTAGCTTCAACTTCAATAGGAATAAGCATATTTAGTAATCATTTCCTGTAATTTCATTGGTTCAAACCTCTAATTAACTTTATGATGTATGAGAAGGGTTGGGTTGATATGGCTAGAGGCTAACTAGAATCAATTAAAAATTCACTAATATACGCAAAAAAAAACATACATAATAATCACTTCTTACATTCCCCTTCACCATTCCATTCCAATTGACTTATAACAAAAACCCCAAAATAAAAAATAGAAAAATACCCCTTGGAAATAAATTACCTCATGTGTACTAAACAGGTTGATAAGGAGTTTCAGGAAAGAGGGAGCAAATGCAATTGTCAGAATTCCCCTCATATGGTTCTAAGAGAAATATATTCACAAACATATATTCTTGTAAACACTAATATACAAATAAGCATATAAAACTCTGTAAGTCTAATTGCAGTTGATATATTAATAATTATGGACTAGTGATTACCTACGAAAGGAGGACATTAATTCCATCATCTTTATTCTCCCATATAAATTCATTAAGGTTGTTATTATACACATGTTTATTTCCATTGGCTTGAATGTACTACAAATAATAAGAATCATTGGTCGATTCTTTGTGTAACCATGCAACAACCTAGAATGATTCATCCTGAAATATCCATTATAACTACCTATAAATTTAGCATTGCTATTTTAAGGAAACTTTTAAAGCTGGGAAATATTTGAAAGAATAGAAAACTAACTTGGTATATGGTATAGTCAAAGTAAAGTGGGAACACTGCTAATGCGAGGTTCTTGGTATAAGATCCTTTATATTTGTTTGCAAAAGTGAAGACCTATTGAACACAACCATTCAAACAAACCTAATATACCCACATCTATGGTAAAATTCCAATTATACAAATATGAATAATGGAACAATGAATCAGTCAAGCAAAACGTTATAGTTGTAATTTGTAAATGGCACACATCTTTTGTGAAACCTAAGTTACAGTGTCAAACAATCATTGGGAATAAGGGAAGTGTGAAGTTTGATAGACAATGGGCGTTGTAGTCATTGCTACAATAGTTTCACTAGTGACATCATACCATGGATTCTACACGTTAATGCTATAAAGGGTACAAGGTGTATCCATGTATTCTAGTCACTCCCAAAAAATGTGACTAGTGTTAGAATTACCCATATTCGCAAGCACAACAAAAAAGCATTTATGCAAGCACTCCTTGTCTGATAGGATTTTAGGAATTCCTTAATTTAATGCCATAGCTGATGGTTTTCATTTGGTAATACCTCAACAAATATTTTTCCCGAACGAGTAGTAGCCTTTAGGAAATAATCAATAGCCCAACGGATCACAAATTTCACATTTCAAGCTCCTAGCCCATTAAATCACCGAATGTCACCATGCTCCAAGCTCACATGATGGTTGTAAAAACCCATTTAAACCCAAATTGTATGTTATCACTTGCATCACAATATCCTCCAACCAAGTAAACCTGCACTCATTCGAGTTATTAATTAAAAAATGAAACTCAATGTTGGGCTTAAATCGACAATTAGCAATTAGAAAACAATACTTACATTCTGATTAGATCCATATTTGAGAATTGAATCTTTCCTCCATGTCATTCTCTGATTACATGGAAGAATACCCCAGGAATTCCCCATGAATGAAACAATGCTCTTTGAGAGTGCATCTTTATAATAGTGATTTTTGTTGTGAGGGGAATAATTATAGTGTATTGCCTCTAAGTATCTTTGATTATTTCTTTTATTCATGTCATTGGCAATAGAAAAGAAAACAATAATATCTCAAACTTAATCATCTTTCTTGGCTAAGTAGAAACAATACTAATTATTAGCTTGTAATAGTTGTCAATATATATAGGCATTTCAGTAACATTCACTAGAGGGAGGGACATGAACGTGAATATGAATAGGGTATACTAAATTTTAAAATTTTCACCAGGAACACTACAAATATATGTTGCAAAACTACTATGGATGTAGTCATAATCGGCGTGTAAGTAGTTAACTGTATATTCTAACTATAAATCTAACTATGACTAATTAAGAATTTTTATATAAAATTATTATTAGATAATACTGAAACCTCTAAGTTTTGGGTACAAGAACTGAAAACAAATTACTTTAATCAATCAATTGCACAAATATCGATTATGGCATAGAATTTGGCTAAAATAATGATTAGCTCATTATGCTCCATTGCACATGTGACGAAGGCGGAAATAAGACGTTCAAAATATGAACCAATTGGATGATTAGAATTCTTTTTTTTAGTAATTATAGAACATAAATGTATATATTATAATTTTAAACATTATAGAATATATTGGTCAAAGGCTAACTAATGAGTAGTCAAAATCAAATCAATTGTGATAGTACTCCCTTGGCAACGACTAATAAGAGACTCTAAATTTCAATTTGATTACCAATAATTAATAGGTGGATGGTTGGTATTTAACGTTTAGGAAGTATCTATTAGAGAACTTAGAATCCTTAGGGTTAATGATAGGGTTAGTTTGGGTAGTTATTGGAGTCCAAGAACTCCCAGGAACTAATTCAATTGTTTCCTATGTGTATTAATATGTACACATTTTACATCATTGATTGAGATTCATTAAAATACAATTGATTTTGTTTCCAGTCTCATGTGTGTTAATGGTATTAAAGTGGGTAGTTCATCTGCCTGTTAATTGAATAAATCCACTAGTTTTGTGGCTTCCAGAACATTAGGAAGGAGATCTTAGAGGAGACACCCAACCTATGTATTGCACTAACATGAGTGTATCTTTGATTCCTTGTTGTGCGTGTTGTGCCAGTTGGTAACTAGAGTATTCAAATAACGAGGTTTACTACACATTAGAAGTTAGGTGCATGAAGTCTTTTGAGAGTGCTCGAGTTTGGCTAACATGGTGAGGCCATCATCATTCGATTTGACGTACCAGAGGTTAGTGGTGTGGCTACCTGTTGTTATTGTTAAGAGGAAGCGAAAACTTTGGACATTGTTTGAGTCCAAGGTCGATGCAAGAGGCTTACACATGTACAATTAGATTTGTGAACAAGGTGATCTCTCTGCCTATTAATATCGTTAATGAATAAATAAATTTAGAAGATATTTGTCATAGCAAATATTGGAGTGGTTTTAAATGATTAATGGATTGGTTTAATTTCTTTCCAACCATCAAGTGGATCACATATACTCCATTAGACATGGTATGTAGTTATTGTTATCAAGAGGGTTTGTGTAATTTTCTTCCTTGGTCTGCAATCATTTTGATGGGACTCAAACCTAAAACCCCATGACCATCATCCTCGAAAGGGTTCGAAGTTAAATTCCAAGGTTGTTGCCTTCTTCATGGTCTAAATCAAAAGTATTTTGAGAACCAACATCATTTATTCATGACTATTTTATATATCGCAAATCTCTCACCTTAATTTAGGCTAAAACTAATCAATCAATCATGCGAATTTAATCAATCGATCACACAAGGTTCTCTAGAATTGCAGTGCAATTGTTGAGCCACCACATAGTGATTCATACCAGTGAATGTTCGGTGAATTGAAAATGTTAACTAGTACAAATGTGTTTATTATTGTACAGACAAGGACTTATCTTCACTCTTTTGATGTGATCGTGGTCAATCTAGCCCCTTTATACATTGAAAAGGAAATATCGTGGTTGGTAGATCAAACATGTGTCCTGTTTTTTCTTCTCTATAGTAAATTTCAATCTTACTTTTATCTTGGTGAAGTGCCCCATCTCATTAATGATAAAAATACAAAAGGAATTCAGATATGAGAATATGAATTCTGGAAGTGAATTATTTAGTTTAAAATACACTTTGAATTAACTTGAATTCTTTTGACCATGCCATGTTTAAAATTCATTGTGTAGCTTATATGGTTTTTTAGGCTATCAATGAAAGTCTATATTCAATGTAAATCTAAACAAAGTCACCAAAGATCTAAACAGGGTCATTAGTGCAAAATTCAAGTTTTCCATTGTGGATTGACTTCTCTTGATCCCACACACATGTGACAGAGGAGGACCTGTGGAATAGTAAGAGGTGTCTTCTCATATTTTAATCAGTTCAATTACCATCGAATGTGAAAGGCTCAGTACATGGGAAGACAAAGACTGCACTGCTAGGAATTGTGTTGAACTTTTGGTGAACAATTTTTTGAAATTAGAATCTGGCTTGTCACTGTTGGTGTGGAAAGATTATTTGAGCATTGGTGTCTGGTGCAACAATGTCGGTTGTGGTCTTATTGTCTTATTTCCATCCTCATCACCCCATATTTCTCATGATTTTATCATTTTTTCTATTCATTTTATTTTTCATGAGGGGGTGATTTCAAAGTGACAATTTCAAACTCTACTTTTATCTTTGCATGTGGGGGTTTTACAACTGATCTAGACCCTCACAAGCATGGTTGTGTTTTAGCTCAACTATTTGGAAATTCTGTCTATACAGATGTACTCTTTTCATATTTCCCATGATGTTAATAGTGGTAGGTAACTTTGTTTCCAACGGTTTCCAAAAGCTGTCGACCTCTTGAAGGAGGAGGGGTAGGTACACTGAAGTATTTAAATAAAAACTAGACTTAATAATAAATCAAGGAAAAGGCCTTTTGCAAACATGGATTAATGCTATCAGTACTATCATATTGCCACGAAATTAATTAGAAGATATTCTTCTCAAAACCAAAATTTGACTGTTACTCCAATCAGAAGTTGATTGCCAGAGAAAATGGCCAAACTCGATGATTTGCTAAATTTGTTGACCAATTTAATGTCGTCTACTATTTATAACACTATCTAAGTTAGCAAGGACACTCTCTATGACATTCAGTCATGTTTGCAAAATGCTAAAAACACAATTCAATTATTGGAGCTAGAATCCCAATTTTAGTGACATGAATTACAAAAGAAGAATTTTGAACCTGTTGTTGTTCAGAACAACAGTTTGCTTGAGCTCAGTCTTGAGTTAGAAAATGATAAAAGTAATGAAGTGATTTCAAGTGCAAATTTGGGTTCAACAGAAGGTCATGTTTAAGCAATTGCATGCGAGGGTCATTTGCATACAGATGTGAAGCCTGTTGTTACCAAAACGTTTATAAGATAATGCGGAGAGATTACACACAATAACCACATACTTCGTTTGGATTATGACAAGGATATTATGTACGTATCTTTTCACATTACAGATTTTGTTAAAACGATACAATTCTAAAGTGTTGGATTTTTGTACGGTGTTGTTCTAGAACACGTTGATAGATGCCAACAGTGTAACAAAGTTGAACATGTGAAAGATCAGTGTTTTGATCCCCACCTATGTGAGAATCGTGGAAAGAAAAATCATCGTACAAATAGATGTTCCAGAAAGAAGACTATTGCAAGAGAGTGGATAAATTTCAGATGTATTTCTTCTTGGGATTGGACAAAAACAACCAAGTAGATGTATAGGTCACACTGATGAATATGCTCAAGAGTGATGAGTAACCTTGTAGTGATGAAGAGTGCTTCTCACCTTGTATCAGAAAAGGGGGGATTTATTAGTGGTTTGTTATAGGTTCGAGTTCGAGATTTCAAGGGAGCCTAAGTCATAGTTGAGTTGATTGAGTTGATAAAGCACTTCCATGTTTGGAATTGTTTGAGGAACTACTGTGATAATTCCAGAGTTTGTGATTACCTTAAAACAACATTTTTTGTTGTTCTAAGAATTGTTATGAAGGTTCGGGATTTGGTGTTTGGTTGAGACCTTGAGTTCTCCCATTTTTGTTTGTGGTCATCCTTAAAAACTATTTCATGAGAGACATTCATCTCTTGGCTCAGATGCAATTTTTTCATTTTGAGCTCTCATTCTTGAATTTTTGTATATCCCTTCCGATTAAGGGGGAAATGTTAAAGAACTAATCCTTAGGGTTAATGATAAGGTTAGTTTGGGGAGTTATTGGAGTCCAAGAACTCCCGAGAACTAATTCAACTATTTCTTGTATGTATTAATATGTGCACATTGTACATCATTAATTGAGATTTATTAATATACATTTGATTTGGTTTCCAGTGTCGTGTGTCCTACAATATCCACATAACATTTTTACTAATATTTAGGGTAGAGGGCTGATATTTGTTTCAAAAATAGTTAAGTACTTTTTTATTTTCAATTTAATAAAAAAATGTACTAAAATTAAGTTACGCTAATAAACATATATAGAATGTGAAATTAATTATTGTTTTTTAGAAATGCCATATTTTCCCCTAATATTATGACTAATCATATTTACATAATAAAAATATCTCCATTTAAAAAACTTATTACATGCTTTTTAAATTAATATATATTTTATCTCATAATACTAAATTATTTTTTAAGTGAATAAAAGTAATAATATAGTCGTCATTTAGTTAATTTTTATAGTTTTTTCAATCTTTTAAATGTGAGGTGTGTTGTGTGATATGTGTTTTGATGGTTATCTTGGATTGATTTAAGCTATTTAATTTATATTATTGAATTTATGTTGCTATGGTAGTATCAGGGAAGCCATATAAATTAAAGGGCTAGTAAATGCCGTTAAGGCATAATAATTATCAAAAAACTTATTATATGATACTTTTCATGTAGTTTGAATGGTTAGCTCAATTAGTCGAGTGTATGTCATCAAATCTCCTTTGTAATTGAGAGGTCACCAATTCAATTTTTCTTAACACTCTCGGGATCAAGCTTCGTGGTTGAGGCCACATAAATTGATCCCTTTGGGTGGATCTTCCTCGTACAAATATTTTATGGATGTAGCCATTATTAATCTCTCATTTCCTAAACAACATAGAAAAAAATATAATACATGTCATGTTTCTAAAGTTTTTTTTTACTTAAATGATAACTATATTTTAAATTATTGTTGTTATTAATAAATAATAAAAAGAATTAATATATTATTTAAACATATATACATTTAAGAAACCATGAAAGAAGATATTTAACCATGAATATTTTTCCCCACTATACCATGGAGATTTTTAATTTGTGTATAGGCTTTGTTACAATAAAAAGGTCTACAATAAAAGAGTTTGATTTATTTTCCAGTTAAATAAAATAGCATTCATATGAAGATGGGTCAATGCCATGCATTACTAGTATCACATGCCCACAAAACCATTACTCATTTCATAGGATAGTCATCTATATAACATATTTTTTATTTACTCAATTTAATTAAAAAGGAAAAGAGGAAAAAAATATCAATCTCCCTGCCTGCAACTATATAGTAAAG
>APFE030447169.1:6765-16765 GCA_000404065.3 Pinus taeda
GATACACTGTCAAAATCGAGCAAAAGTTCAAACAAAAGAAGCGAGACTTTGGATCTTCTAATCCGAAGCCCAAAGGACAAAGCCAAGGCGGGGTGACCCAAGACAACCCGTCGAAGCCGCAAGAAAAGGACAACACCACAAAGCCAAAGAAGGACACAGGAAAGTGGTGTGAGTTCCACAAGGGTCCCACTCGTAACACAAGTGAGTGTCAGACCAAGCAGTCACTGGTGGCCGAGTTGAAGGCTTCCGAATCAGATACATGTTGCGACCCTGAGCCAGAACCCAACAAGGAGAATGGAAAAGGGAAGCAGATCATTGATGCAGATCCCAGCGCCACTATTGCCACTGCCAAGATCCAGAAGAATGAGCCCGAAGAGCCAGAGAAGGGGGAATGTATTTTCCACTCACAGATGTGGGTGAAGGGTTTGCCGCTGCAATTCATTGTCGACAGTGGCAGCCAAAAAAGAACCTTATTTCAGCAGAGGTTCGTGAAAGCGGTTGGGCCTACCGACTACACCACACCCGTAGCCGCACAGTATCGGGTTGTTTCATTGTAAGGACGAGATCTTCAGAGTTCGGCACAGGTGCCGCCTTCCCTACAGCATCAAACCATTCACAGACGAGGTACTGTGTGATGTTACACCTCTGGATGTTTGTGATGTACTATTAGGCCAGCCATACTTGTGCAGGCGACATGTTGTGTATGAGTCAAGGCCTCGTGTTGTCATTATTTCTTTGGATAATTCATTATACAGGATACCGGAGGTAGCCGCACCTACTGCCGCCTCTTTGATCATTGCTAAGAAAGGCAGGAAGCTCATATCACAGACTAGGAAATTTATTTCCTGTCTGGTGCACCCCCAAAGTAAGGGGAAGATCATTGCTACATCCATGACCCCCGCAAAGGGTTCCTCCACGCAGCAGCAACAACAAAGGGATATGATCATGACAGAACACAGGAACAACTTCTCCTCATGCACAGGGGTACCACACAAGTTTCAGGCAGGTAGGCAACAAAGTCTGGTTGTATCGACAGAAAGAACACCTTACCAGAACCCATCAGAAGCTCAGACCACTCTGACATGGTCCCTAGACTAGTACCAAGGCTACGGGAAACAATGCTTTGGCACACATCATTCCTCCATTCCTTCGCCTACACCAAGTGTTCAATGTGGACCGTCGTCGACCATGCTTCCCACCATTAGTGGACACATCAGAGATTGCAGGACAAGTTCAGCAGATGGAGGAACTCAATGCAATGGGGACCATTGCTTCCTAAGGGGGGAGGAATGATCCATGTGGATATTGGTGGCCACCCGCTAATTCCACGTGGATCCCCTCTAATGCTTCTTTCATTTCTTTCAGTTTCCTTAATTATAGCACAATTTACTATTTTTAGCAGTTTTTCGGGTCCTAAACTTCCGAAGCCGTTTTGAGGCCCTGTTATGAAACCAGCTCACAAAAGTAGTATAGGGGCCTAACAGGCCCTAAACGACGTTTTTTGGGAAATTTATCGCAAGCGATTTTTCTGTCTAAAAATTGTCTTTTCCGTCGCAGTCCTTGGAGAGATCTTTCCAACGGGCTATCATGCACGTCAAACGGAGATAAGACGACCAATTCGCGACCTCGGGAAGTTAATGTACCAACTTACCCAAAAACGGGGCCCACAATTTGGCGTTTCATCTTCCAGGGTTAGGTTTTGGAATGTGAAGGGTTTTTCCATTGTTTCTCAACAATAAATAGGCCTTCGAGCCTCATTGTAACATAGTTCAGAGGCATGTAAGCCACACATCTTCTTCTCAGGAGATAAAGCTACCCAATCGCCCTAGCTGGTTATTTCTATTTCCGGTTGTAAGCATATTTTAGTATTTTCCATTAATGAAATGAAGTATTATTTCCGCTGCATCTTTATGTATATGGTTATCTCTGTATTTTATTGCGTTCCTGTTTAAGTCTGGATCACTTTAACTCATATCCCAAATATTTCAGCCCCTCCTCCAGAGCAATCAATGTAAAGTTAAATATGTGGAGCGCATAATGAATTTCGTGCTGTGTGTAGGTCGCTACCATAAAAGTAGATTTTCCTTCATTGATGATCATACCAGTGGCCTTTTGAAATAAGGAAAATATACCTCTGATCGAAGTTATATCCCCCACACTTCCGTTGAGAAATATCAGCACGTCATCCACGAAAAGTAGGTGAGTAAGTGTGCATTCATCTGTAATCTTAATACCAGATAGTCTGCCTCTCCGATGCTCTTCTGTAATTAACCGTCCGAGGCCTTCCATAATCAAGAGGAAAAGCAAAGGGGAGAGAGGAAACCCTTGTCGTAGGCCACAAGTCGATGAGAAGAAAGGGGATGCACTCCCGTTGACCAAAACATTGAAAGGTATGTTAGTAATACAACCCATGATCCATTTAATGAAAATGAAAGGGAAGCCAAGGTGGGTAAGAAGTATTCTCAGATATAACCAGTTCACCCGGTCGAAAGCTTTAGATAAATCCACCTTCATTATCATACCTTTTCCTTTCCTGCTGTGTAGAGTGTGTAAAACCTCCTGTGCCATTCCAAT
The DNA here is from genome assembly GCA_000404065.3 of Pinus taeda. Taxonomy (NCBI): domain Eukaryota; kingdom Viridiplantae; phylum Streptophyta; class Pinopsida; order Pinales; family Pinaceae; genus Pinus; species Pinus taeda. The sequence continues at coordinate 9,340 of APFE030447169.1, forward strand.
CACTTCATGAATTTGTCTATCCTTCAGGAATGCAAATTTTTTAGGTAGGATGTGCTTAGATAATATGGGCTTCAATCTGTTTGCAATAATTTTGGCAATAATCTTATACAAACAGTTACATAGTGATATAGGGCGAAAATCTACAAAGGTTGATGGATTGTCAACCTTCGGGATTAGAGCAATGAATGTAGATGAGATGGCATCTTCTATCCGACCTGAAACCCTTGACTCCTCCACCACTCTGAGCAGATCCGGTCCTATCAACTCAAAAAATGCCAAGTAAAATTTGATGGACCAGCCATCAGGTCCAGGGCTTTTGTCCTTGTTGAAACACTTTAATGTATCCTCCAGCTCCCCCAAAGTGACCTCCTGAATCAATTCCTCCTCCTCGTCTTGATCCACATATCTTGGGAAGAGTTGTGCAACCCTCATAATTTCTACTAAGTTAATCTCCCCCTCGGTCGCTATAGGCCTGTTTAAAATGTGAGTTTGCTAGAGAGGCAAGCTGGGGAAAGTATGTGCTGTCCTTCCCTGTTCATCTTGCATTTTCCAAATAGTGTTGACAGCTTTCCGCTCATTTGCAAATTTATGAAAGAATTTAGTATTTGCATCACCTTCTTGAATCCAGATGGCCCTGCTCCTCAATCTCCATTTGTCTTCCTTTTCTTTTAGGAACTTACCTATTGTTGAATAGAGGGATGTGATGTGATTCTTGTGCTCCTCAGAGCTGTATAGTCCTTCCTGCTCTTTTTCAAATACCTCCAGTTCATTCTCAATCTGTTTCAACGAATGATCATCCTGTAGTGTTTTATGATGGGCCCAATTTTTAGACAACTTCTTCAGCTCTGTTAAGTTGCTAATAAAACCAGACGAAGTTGTGCCTCCAACCCCTAGTGAGTTTTTTTTCCAAAATTCAGTGACCATGCTGATATAAGAAGCATCCTTAAGCCAAATAGAACTGAACTTAAAAGGACCCTTCGGCCTGTCTCTTCCTTTTCCTATTTCCATGTAAATTGGCAAGTGATCTGATAGCCCACCAGTACCTACCCATTATCTAATATTGTGGCCCATATCCATGACCTGTTCCTTGACCAGAAACCGATCCAACCTCCTAGCAAGGCCACTTTCACCCACCCTATTATTCCTTCAAGTAGCCTGTAATTTTGCAACAGGGATGTCTGTTAGGTGGTGAAGTTCCAATATAGACGAGAAGTAGTCTGAGAGAGAGTCTGTTTGAGCACGCTAACCCCAATATTGGCGAAGCCTATTGAAAAGTTTAGGTCCCCACCAACAATCAGGTTTCCAGCAGAGAATTGTTCCAAATCAAGAAGGTGGTCCCAGAAAGCAAGGCGATTCAGGCAGGGTCCATAAATATTGACAACTCTGAAAGGGGTCCCCAACTCAGCAGAGTGTACATCGACCCCAATAAAACCCCTCCCACCCCAGCAGTTGATCTCTTTAATAGATCTAGTATTTATGCCCAAAGCAAGTCCTCCAAATCAGTCGTGTGCATCCAATCCTGTAAATCTCCAACACGGTAGATAAAGTTCTAGGTTTCTTGCAATATCACAGGATTATCCCAAGGTCCCCTAAAGTAAAATGATATCCATAGAGTCAGTAGAGAGTAGTTGACGGAGTGCTAGTTTTTTGTCGGGCCTAGCAAGCCCTCTGCAATTGTAGGATAGGATCTTCATGGAGGGGGTTCGGGTAGGGTAGTTCTTGCTCTAAGAACCCCAGTGATAGTGGATTGTTTTCCCAAAGCAATGTCAACATCCGCTTGAGCTTGTGCAATTTTGAGTTTAGAAGGACGACCTCGGGAGGATTTGGTAGCGAGGGGGGGTGGAGAATGTCCAGTCCAACCTGGTCCATAGTCAAAAGCCTCGAATGAGACTGGGTATTGTATCGAGGGGCAGGGGTCTCCAACAATGTGGTCGAGGTCTATGGAGGGGGGCTACAAAGCAAAACGGGGGGTGTGGGGGCATAGGTGGTGAGGGGAGGGGTGATGGCACAAATGCTAGTAATAGGGGACTCCAGAGGGACATCAGTACCTAGACACAATAACTATTCAGATATTGTATTATGAATATCAGAAAAACATTGTGAGGAGGGTAAGTGAAAGGAAAGCATACCCAAATAAAAGGAATCTCTCGAGGCCATTATTGTCGCGCCAGGAACAGGTGGAGGGGGGCGGAGTGGCAGTCGACCATGCTTCCTCAGAGTGTTCTGGGCCTGCTCCGCTGAATGTTGACCAGGGCTCGGTAATGTGCCTGTTCCCCCAGAGTGAGGAGTAGAAACTCGATGAAATTCCTCAGTGGCTCGAGGCGATTCATCTCTAGCAGGGTCTCCATGTGATAGAGCATCCTGTATCGGCGAAACCTGGGGAAAATTCCTCATTGATTGCTTGCTATTCCATTTGTTCAGTGGCAATCTTTGAAAAGGTGCCCCACCTTGTTGCAGCGCCTACATCTGAAGGGAACCCCTTCATAGTCTAGCATTTGTCTCCAAGTCGAATCCCTCCATTGAATATTGATGTATTCCGGGAATCCTCCCGAGAGGTCCAAGTGGACTAAGATTCTGGCATAAGCCATTCTTCCTATGGTGATATATGATTCATCATGAGTAAGGTACGTGCCCATGGCATCTCCAATCTATTTGAATATCTGCTCCATCCATAAATGTACATGAAGACTCGGGAGACGTACCCATACGAACCAGTCCCCACCTTTTCAATCTCTGGGTCAAACATTGGAGTCCATCTTTGAAGGAGGACTGGTGCATGGTCAATGTGCCAAATAGTAGTGAGGACCCAATTGGTTTGGGCAATGCTCTTGAAGCGGAGTGCAAACCAACCCGTCACAAAGGTTTGAACATGAGGGGGTTCTGATAGGTGATGTCCCCAGACCTCCATCGTCCACTTCTGTAACCGCTCAACACTGTAGTGTCTGCCCCTAACCCATCCAACGAGTACCTTTTCTACCGAGTCCATTGCTCCACTGAAAGGTGTGTCTTCAGCAAGTTTCAAGAAGAGCTCGTTGCTGCTCAAGGGGAGGTGCTTCTTCCTTTTAGATGGCCCTGTATGTTTATTGTTCAGTGCTGCCGCCGTCCTATCCTCCGAGTCATCCGCTAGAGTAGCCTTATCTTTCTTTGTCAAAGGTCCTTTATCCATTAAATTGTCGAAGTACCCTGAGATGATGCCAATGTCCATGAAGTTGCCCTGAGGGAGGTTTCCTGGGTCTTGTGGCGCTGTAAGAACCGGTGCTCTACTGTTTTATGCGAGTAGGAACACAACCGAGGGTTTGTTCGACGCATTCCCCACAGGAAGTAGACCAAAGCCCGACCCAAGAATCTATGTGTCTGTCACGCTGCCGCACAAAGCCTGCGAAAAGGGTTCCCTAAGCAGTTGAGGACCCGCGTATTCTCGAATAGTCGTAGCTTTAGGAGCTACCGAAATAGAGGGTATGTGCTGCTGAGTGAGTGGGGGTAGGGCTTCTACTTCTGTAGCTAGATCTTGCTCAAAAGTAAGTAAATCTTCCATTTTGGTTCCGGTTTGAGGCCATATCGGCAGCTGTTCCGAAGAAACCGTGGAGAAAATGTTTACCTCCATAACTGTCAAGTAACCAAGCTGACCGCTGCCAGAGGGAAAGTCGGTGGGGGTCCAAAAACCATCTAGGGGTCAGGAAAGATTAATTTAATCCAGTTCATAAACTGCCTGTAGATAAGGAGTAACCTGAAATAGCCGCGAAGGGGCCGGAAACCACGATGGTGTGTTGAGTAAAACTCCGTGATCAGTAAAAACCTATATGCCGATTCCCATATCCCTGTCCGCCAAAAGAAACCATAACAAACAACTAAAAAACCATAGGTTACGAAGCTGGGTGAAGACCAACCCTAGTGCACCCGTGAAATGTAACGTAGGGACGGAAAAAACCTTGTCCCACCATGATTGTCAACCAAAAACTTAACCTGCACTAAACCCTAACTCCGCCATTGTCGCCTTTCGGGAGCTCCCTTCTTTTTCTCGCATCCCTTCGAAATTATTGTTATTTTATCTTAATTTCAAAATAATTTAAAAATTTAATGATAATTTTAGGTTTATATGTTGAATTCGTGGTTCTCTTAACAGTGATTTAGGATATTTATTTAGTTTTAAATAAAATGACTAATTTCAACTTAACTAATTATTTAATAATTTTTCTTTAGTTCTTGGTCCAATAGGTTGTAGCTGAGGTCTAATCCATTGTAGCCGTTTCATTTGGTCAATAGTAATTTTTTTTTTCTAACCGTTTGAATGACAGGTTTCTCTATTTAACTTACTGCCATGATCTGGTTCTTCAGCCACACTTACTGATTCGAGACGCGTGGACAAATAAATTTTGATATAATTATTACTAAAAACATATTCATACAAATAATTTCATTACCATCCATAAACATAAAACGACTAATTATAATATTAACTAAGATAAATGATCATTTATAACGGGAACTACGCTAAACATATTGATACATATGATGTATCCGTGAAAATAATAAAGTGCTTTATTGATTTCACTGTTCGTCGCAGGTTCGGCATCTTTTTGTGATTCTCATAGCATATATGCCATATTCATTGTTGCACATCCCCATTAGATCACTTTCAAATAAAGCTGGAAAAGTAAATTAATAAAATGTATGGTATTTGAGACTGAAATCTTAGTTCCATATTGGCTGAAGATAAAAGCACGGAAAAGGGGAGTGCATCTTATTTGGAAAGCTGACATTGAATTGAGTTGGAGTAAGTGGGTCAAATAACATGAATATTCTTTCGTGATAAGACATTTGATTTATTCAACTAAAATTGAAAATGGTTTATTCAAGTAAGATATTATTTGGAGACTAGTCTCCATAAGTTTTTTTTACGTTTGAAAAGTATTAATGCAAGTATTCTCATTCTCATATCAGTATAGTTGGGTTGAGTTAAAAGACTAAAAAAATTAGTAGTTTATCAAATATTTTTAAATTTAGATTTAATATAATATCCAATGGATAATTTAGTTTTAATATCAGTATATAATGGATAATATAAGATAAAGTAATTTTCATTTTCAATTTTAATGGATTTTTTCATACTAAAGGATTTCGAGAATTGATCAACACCCAATTTTACTATGAAACTTATGTTATTTTAGTAATGTTTATTTTCATCTTTACATTAGTCAATACAAAGATACTTATGATTTTAGAGATTTGGGTTGATCACATTTTTATAATATCTTATTTTCCTTCTCCCCTCTATCTCCTCATCACATAAAATGACAAGTTCTCGTTACATTTTGAGGAAATAATACTTTCAATGTTGTCTTTGTTGTGCAAAATGATTTTTTCCTTTATCCCCAATGGTGTACCCAAGATCAAACATCCTTATGCTATCCTCCCTTGAGCCTAGTTATTTTTGGCTAGAGTTTAAAGTAATTTTAGGAAGCCTCTTGTCTCCATTTTGTTTAACTTCTTATATAGTAGATGCCTAGTCATAGTCATTCTCTCAATGGGAGAGAGACTTGGTTCAATGAAGAGGATATGATAGGGTGTATTCCATTAATTTTATGATTATATGCTATAAATTACTTTTGGTTCTACTCTATTTTTCTTCATGACTCACTAGAGATATTGCATCCCTGAATCTCACATCCATACAAAACCTTACACAATTTCCATTCGAATCAGCGAGAGAGCAGAGTGGGGTCTGACCAGCGGAACCATGAGCGGTTCGGGAGTGGCAGAACCCTAAAGAGGGTTGCCTTTTGATGCTAAGAAGATTCCTTTGGAATCCATAAGTGGCAGTGTTAGAGTTTGGTAAATTTATAGTCGTTTTTACACGATTTCATGCCACAAATCCAATGGTGATGTTTGTTTCTGCATCTGAGCTTTGCATTTTTCTTCAATGAAATATATTGGAGGTATAAGGGTAATTTATGTAAATTTTATTGTAATTCATTTCTTTGTTGTCATTTAATGAAAGAAGGTCTTCCCATTTTGAGCAAGGCCTGAAGATGTAGGCCACATTGGCTGAGCTCCGTAACCAAATCGTTTTTGTGCTTTTGATCTCATGGTTTCTTTATGGTTTCCACTTATTTTTCATGTGTTTAAGTTACTTGGTTAGCATGCTCTTTTATATGTAATTATGTACGCATCCTTGAAGTTAAAAGATATGGATCAGAATGGGCATCGATTATTCTCCTTCCTATAAAAATATGGCCTTAACTTCAGGATTGGCCACTTTCCTTGAGAACCACCATTCTCCTATCCTAGCCAGCCTCATCACTTTTGTGATAATTTCTTCTGTAATAGAAATTCTGAAGCCCTTGACCATAGAGTGTTGTTCAGCTAAGGCTTGGGAAAATTCTAAAGCGACCAATTCGTTGAAACCCTGTAGTTTTTCAAAATAACTCAACCATCCAGCCCTTCGAAAAATTTCCTATACTTCCAGATGTTGTAACAACACATCAACAAAGTCAGGTTTGTGTATGACTATTGATCCACTCATAGCTGCTCACAAGCACACTACCAAATAATGATAGGAACCTGTTACAGAGTTGCTTCAACACACACAGATGCTTGCTCAGGGGGTCAAGGTGTTGGAATTACTGGTGGTTACTCCTCATTACCAATTCAAAACTTTTAAATCAAAAGGAGTTTTCAAATGATTGCATTGATCTCTGAGTGTAACAACACGAATAATAAAGAATAAAAAGTAATAATGATGGAGTATTGTTACTAATGGTGGCGATTACATTGGTTTAATTGTAAAATGTAATGGTTTCATAATGGTCTAATCATGTAGTATTATGGCATGATGAGGTATGTATTAATTAGATGAATAATTGAGTTTCCTAGATCCGGTCTAATTAGGCAAAACATCGCGTGTTTAAGCAGCTATCCGTGTAACAACAACAACCCTCAAAACCTTAATTAATCTCAATCAGTAAAGGATCTGAAATGTAATCTTGTAACAACAAGCTTCGACAGACCATCCAAACCTAAAACAACCCAGCCATTAACCATTAAACTACTTTAACTGTAAGCACAAAATCCCTTAGCTCTTGACCCTTAATCCCTTAAACCCTAACCCCTAATCCCTTAACCCTAAATCCCTATACCCTAAATCCCTAAATCCCATAATCCTAAAATCCCATATCCACTTAAATCCCAACACCTCAATTAATTAACTATTTAGGAACATCAGACACTAATTCCAGGCTAAAACGGGAACTAACCAAGGAGGTAATGTAGGTGCAAAAAGAGATAAACTTGGTGTTATCACTAGCACTAATTTCTGGGGAAATTGATGGTGTTATTTCTGACGTTATTTGATGCTACTTCTAGCACTATTATTTCCTAAATTAGCGTTAAATGTTTTTTGTCGGCAAAAGCAATGCCAAAAGTTTGT